>PVHP010006349.1:57500-60937 GCA_004024765.1 Zapus hudsonius | reverse complement strand
TATCCTGAGTTGGTTGAATGGCTGTGGCTATGGGTCCCTTGTTCATCCCGTCCTTCTCTGCAGGGTTCCATATGGATCCTCCACAATATGACTGTGGTGGCTCATCTCTTGCCATGGTCTCATCTTTTGGCCTGCTGTCGGGTGGTAGGGTTATATGGGCCACAGCTCAGTGGTTTCATAAGCCAATTGACACCACTGTTGTATAGGTCTTTCCGGACCTTCTTACTCGGCTGAAGGTAGCTTTGCCTTCACCTTGATGACAGTTTCACATCATAGATTTTTTTTTTTACTTATTTCTAATCCCCTGATTCTACATTCTTTTAGTAATAGTGTGATTAAACAGCCCTGAGCTGTGCGACAGGCACAACTTCAAATCCTTCTCATAGGTTAACTCTCTAATCCTCATAGCTACCTTATTGGGTTAATATTCCAGTAGCATTGTGAATTTGCTATTAAGGCAACTGAGGCACAGAGAGATTTAAGTATTTTACCCAAGGTCACACAGCCATTAAGAGATCTGCTTTCATAGTATTATTTTCAACTGCTGCACTCCGCTGCCTGGTAGAACTTTCTTTTTTGTAAGAATTGCTAGCTTTCCTTAGTGTTGCCAAGAGAGTCTAGGAGAAAGACAGGCTGGCACTGAAGCCACACACTCTCTGAGTGACCCTGTGGTGAGGTTTGGAGCATCTTTGAGCCCCGGTCACTTGTAGCAATGGACTTTGGTATATTAAGAATGAATGACTTCTTAGGATTGTTAGAATTGAAAGGTATATCATGTAAAATGCCTAGTCCTTAGTAAACACTGTAAAAAATATATTGGCACTTCTCATTTACCTAAGTATGTTTTAGGGATGATTTAAAATATCCAAAATATTTTTTGCCTTTTATTTTATTTAAGGTAGAGTCTCATTCTAGCCCAGGCCAACCTGGAATTCAGTATGTAGTCTCAAGGTGTCCTTGAACTTGCAAAGATCCTCCTACCTCTGCCTCCCAAGTGCTGGGATTAAAAGCCTATGTCACCAGGCCCCGCCTAAACATACCCCCAAAATTCTGACATTAAATTTGGCTAAGACATTGATTCATCAGAAGAGACTGTTGTGCCATAGTTTTTAATCATGGGGTGAAATTCCTGAGGTGAGGGACCATCCCCACAGAGGGTCAGTACGTTAGACTTGCAGGTCACAGGGACAACTGTCTCACCTCTAGCACTGTCTCTCCAAAGCAGCCACAGACTCTATGTGAGAAAGGAGCATGAGTGTGTCCCTCACATCAGAAGGTTGGCCCTGACCTAGGCTCTCATTTTATGTCACCCAGTGTTTCTAGCTAGGACATCCTGGATTCTGTCCACTTGAGCTCAGAGCCCTGAGGTTGTTCATAGCTGCGGGATGTGCGTGGCAAAGCCTGGAATGACCGTCACTAGCTTGCTCTTGTGCTCATCCGCCTGCTTTTTCTGGCTCCCTGTGGGAAGGAACTTCACCTGGTACCTCTTCTCCCGGCCTTCTGTGGCTCTGGGCAGTAAGATGCCCTGGTCACCGGGCCTGGGGCTGGTTTTTTCAGGGTGAAACTCTTACCTGTCAATGAACTGTCACTTTTAACAAGAAGGGAGGAGTCACGGGTCAGAGAAGGAAGTGCATGTTCCTTACCACAGAAGAAATAGCACAACTGCTGGTTGGACACTGCGCATTCCCTAGGTGAGCTCAGTCACAGCGCCCTGATCTAGGAGCTGACTGCTGTTCCACAGGCAGGGGGTGGTTTGCTCCCCACCAGCAGAGGCTCTGGCACCCCGGGAAGTTCCTGGGTCCAAACACACCTCAGTTCGAGTGTTGGGTTTTGTCTTTTTGCCTTTTCTCTCTCTTCTCTTTAGTCTATCAGCCCTGAGTTACCGTGAGACCCTTAGTGGTTGTGAGCACTAACTAAATGTTGGCAGCTGGGACCCGGGAGACAAAACAAGCCTCCATCCCCCATCCTCCAGGGAGGTGAAGCCTCTAGTTCCTCTTGCTCTCCCCACCTGTCAGTTTCTTTTCAGATCTGTTTGAAGACACGGCCTTTATTTGAAAATAAATAGAGTTATAATTCTTCCTTCTCTTTAAAAAATATAATGGCCCAAGGATGGTTTGGGTATGAAGGTTCTGTCATGACCAGAGTTCCTTACATTGGAACTTGGACTAGGAAGTCAGAGCAGACCCCCGTTTGAAAATGGCAGGTTCTCTTCTGTGCTTGGGGAAGCTCTCCTCTCCCTTCCCCTCCCCTCCCCTCCCCTCCCCTCCCCTCTCCTCTCCTCTCCTCTTCTCTCCTCTCCTCTCCTTTTCTTTTGCTTGTACTTTGTGTTTATTTGCTGTTCTGGGGATGAACACACAGCCTCCTGCATGCTGGGCCAGCACTGCGACCCCTCTTTGTCTTTTAGATGGTCGCTTGTATAAGATCTAATAAAAGTCTAATTTGTATTTGTTTAGTATATCCCATTTGAAAAGAAATCTCCCCTTCCCCCTTTTTGGTTATTTTTCATGGAGACAAGTTGAATGCGAAACAAAGATAAACAAAACAAAAATTCCTCAGCATGTTAGATGTATATAATTTATGGAAGCAAAAATAAATTTTCTGTGAGCTCTAATAGAAGCCATGCAGAGGAGCATTGAAGGGGAAGTGCCCAGAGATGGATCTTTGCCCCTGTCGAGAAGGTCCAGGGCTGTAGACAGCAGGAGACATTTCTCTGGTCATTTGCTTTAAAAAATTTTTTTTTTCTGTAAATTTTACTTTTCAAAACTGTGAAGAGTTTTATGTGAAAGAAACTACTAAGTGTGCTGTGTAATGTTTTCACAAGTGTTTTTATCATGGTAACATCTTGTTTACTTTAGTTCCCTGCCTAAAACTACTTGGAACATGTTAAGAAAACATTTCAAGAAAGTCCCAACAAAGAGGCTTTTGTTTAACAGCCATGGAGAGGCTGCATGGATCACAAAGGTGTTAACTTTCAGCCCCTTAAGCACTTCCACATGAAATTCCAGCAACTATGTTTGTGGCTTTGGAAAAACAAAGTGTACGTTAAAGAAACCAGGTATATGCTAATACATGTCGAAGGAGTCCGGATATCATAAATTGTTTCAGACCCATTCGTGGCTCTTGCATGCTTGAACGTTCTGCAGTGAATTTACCTCTAGTTAGTGCAGGAGCCCTGAGTGTAGAGGGAATTACCAGCCATGATTGTGGGTGTCTGCAAACCGAGTACCAGCCTTCCTGTTGAGACCTCAGCATTCTACTAGGGATGAATTAAGTTTTCCTCATCAGATCTGAGGTTAAAAAGTGTTTGAAAAATGCAAAATGAACTTGAGATTTTTTTACCAAATCGACTTTTCAACTTATCATCCTTTGTTCAGTTGTTTTAAGAAAAATAAAAACTGGGTGTTCCCAAGGGGGAAAAGAGATTTCTTTTCTTAAAA
>PVHP010006349.1:0-52500 GCA_004024765.1 Zapus hudsonius | reverse complement strand
AAACCACAGTTAGAACAAACAGCTGAACTAGGATAGCACTGACAACATTTTAAAAATCAATTTTCTCTCTTACTATTGTCATCAACCTAGTAATTGTTTTTTTTTTAATCTTAAATCTAATTTATGTTTGGGGCTAAATTTTATAGAATTTAAGGCACATCTCTGTGTGTGACTAGTGAAAGGTTTGAGTAGCATGGATACATGAATTTTTATTTTCAAGATGTTAGGCTGTGATTCAGCTCTCTGATTACCAGAGTTCTTGCATATGTTAGAAGTGATTGAAATTTCAATGTGTTGGCCTTTTCCCTGTTGGAAAGTCTAATAAATGCTGAAAGGACCACAAGGCAGGCGACCTCAGCATGGGGCCTGAATCAGGCACAAGTCAAACCATCAGCATCAACCACCAAGGCCCTGGCAGGGTTGCTCTCTTAAATATTCTCCTGCTTTCTTGGTATTACGTAATCTGCATTCGTAAGTTCCAGTTTCCTGTGTTTGCCATTTCTGGTACGTGACTGGTGAATTCATTTTCAGTATAAGGACATGTCATCAGTTTTGGAAGCCAGTTTTCTTGTGACCCAACAATTCTGTCCCAACCCATACCAATCCTAATCTCTGAAACACCCAAAAAAGAGGCCCTGTCTCAGGTTTCTACCCACTGAAATGCTACCCCAGCCTCATCTCAGCTTTTGAATTTAGTAGTTAACGGTTCTCTCCAGGTCCCTGGAGAACTTTTGCTTTGGTGATAACAGTGTACCCCTTTCTATGTTATGAGGAGGTGGAGCTGAGAAAGGCCAGCACCCCCTCCCCCTTCGCATGGGTGTCACCTGCCTAGCTTGTACTCAAACATCCTGATAACTTCAATTCTCCTCTTTGTTTCTTCATGTCACTTAATGGTTCTCTGTGTTGTGTTGTTGCAGACATCTCAACAGTGAGCATGCGCTGGACGACAGAAGCACAGCTCAGTGTAGAGTACAAATGCAGGTGGTTCAGCAGTTAGAGCTCCAGGTAAAGCTGCGTTTATTCTCCATATTACCTCTGTATCCTTCAGCCTCCGCATCTCTGTAATGAGTTGCCGTGTCTTTATTCTTGAATGGAAAGTCTGTTCTCTGTTTTATTTTATTATTTTACTTTCTTAACTATTTGGGCACAGTCAGCCTCGCTTCCCTTTCTGGAGCTGCTGCTCACGTGTCTCAAGGCTTTGAACATCTGTGTACAGACAAGGCTCGAGTTTCCTCAACAAGGCTAGCTAACCTTCCCTCTCTCTTCTCTCCTCTCTCCTTCCCTCCCTCTTCTCCCTTTCCCTCCCTCTCCCCTTCTTCCATCCATCTCCTTTCTTCTCATGGAAACTTGCTGGTTATCTGTTGTTAGAGTATAACTTGAAGTTCTAATATTATTGAAGTGGATCCAGGAAGAACGCCTTGGGAAAGACAGTGAGTGAGTGAGCACGAGCCAGTGTATAAGATAAAATGAGGCAAATGAACTTGTGGAAACTCATGTGCTCCCCAGTCACAATAGAAGGGACATGAGAATTTGTTCCCTGTTTTGCATTGTCCCCTTTTCTTTCCATCATTGAGAATAATTGAGGGGCTGGAGATACAGCCTGGGTTCGATTCCCCAGTACCCATGTAAAGCCAGACGTACAGGTGGCACACACATCTGGAACTTGTTTGCAGCGGCAGGGAGACCCCAGTGTGCCCATACTCTCTCTTTAATAAATAATTATTTTTTTTTTCAAATAAGAGAATAACTGAGTTCGCAGTATATGTTTTAAATGCACAAGTGTGTTTTTCATATATAATCCATATAATGTGCTTCCATATATACCGTATCTATGATATGGTAAATGGGCTGGACTGTGTTGAATATATTTTGTGACTCATAAATATAAACTTAGACAGGTTTCCTGGGGAGTCCCAGTGACGAGAGCTGAGGACTTTTTTATTTTATGTGAGTTCTGCTTCTGGGTAAAACTTGTTGATGAGCTACTATATTTAACAATAATCCCATCCTTTTTGTAATTAATAGAAAATTAGCTTCTGAAAGTAAAAATTGGGTTGGAAATGGAGATTATTAAAATGTACAGTTGCAAAAGCCTGACCCTGAAAACCCCATTTATGCAACTGAAATCCAGAATGCTTTTGAGTGCCTGATGACTACCAGCGCTTCTTCCTCTGCCTGGTTGGGTGTAGGGAAGAGGTTACCCGATGAGGGGAAATTAAAACAATGCTGTACATTATATTGGCACCAGCCATTGAAAAGCCTATTTTGTATGCAAGACAGCAATGTTGAGATATATGGAGAGCCCTAGGCTAAGTACAGAAGATAATTACATTTGGAATTTTACTGAGTTAAGTCATTTACAGCTTCAAATAGTTGCAGAGAAAAATCAGCACAAACATACTTAAACTTTTTCTTGTGACTTTTCAGAATGGAAAGGAACTTTTTTATAAAAAATTAGTTATCATCTTATATGACAAACTGAACTTTTAGTATAAGTTATTTTACTCAAAAGTTATTTTCCTAAGCTAGTTAATATTTCCTATTCAGACAGCAGA
This sequence comes from Zapus hudsonius, assembly GCA_004024765.1. NCBI lineage: Eukaryota > Metazoa > Chordata > Mammalia > Rodentia > Dipodidae > Zapus > Zapus hudsonius. The sequence continues at coordinate 49,945 of PVHP010006349.1, read as the reverse complement.
CAACAACTTAGTCGAACAATATGATATTTGTACAAGGGCTGGAGATACAGCTAAGCGGTTAAGGTACCTGCCTGCAAGGCCTAATGATCCAAGTTTGATTCCCTAGTACCAGTGTAAAGCCAGATGTACAAAGTGGTGCATGCATCTGGAGTTTGTTTGCAGTGGCTGGAGGCCCTGACATACCCATTCTCTCTGCCTCTCTTCTATTTCTCTGCTTGTAAACAAATAAATAGATAAATAAATAAAATATTTGAAAAAAAGATATTTGTACAAGTTAAGGGAATATCATAAAATCCACACTGTCCCCCTCCACTTTTATATCAATCTCTGGAAGTCTCTTTTACTTCAGCATGAATGTAGAGAAGAAAAAAAAATAGATTTAACCTACCCCCAAGTTCATTTAAAACACAGTAAGCTGTGTAAAATTCTGTTTCATAGAATCACCAGTATGACTCTACCTAGATGGATATGTTTTTATTGGTAGTGGTATTTTTAAAGTGGTGCATGTTTCTGTATTTACTTATCTGATATGATATTAAATTCTTATAATGGTCTTCAGTAAATTGTTTTCCGAGTAATGACTTTTTGTCCCACTAGGTAGGTAGGTAGTCTAGACCACGTTGAGTATTGAGCTACTGTTAATTACTCAGGGACAGAGTATCTTATTCATCATTACTTGCTGCCCACAAAGGTCAGGAAAAAGAAATGAGTGAGTCCATCAGTCAGTAAAATAGTTATCTCCCAGCAACACTTCCGATGATTTGTGAGGAAGAACATATAAACACATAGGAGAAATCTTTGACTATTGGCAGATTTATCCTTATCCATCAGCCTTAATCAAACTGGAATCAGGGTTTTCAATTTGTGATAGAAAACAAAGATGATCCATCCAGAAGTCAACAGTGTTGTAGAGGTACCTGGGATATTCCTGTAATGTTTTTTGCCTGAGGTTTGTTTTAATGGAAGAAGGGACAGGCTCATTCTGCTGGTTCCATTTCTTCTCAGTGAAGAGTGTTAATGTAACTGACATGTGCTTGTCAGGAGGTAGGAAACTATAGACAATAGGTATGACCTCATAAGCTAAGGAAAAATTGGATTATAAATGGTTGTGTGTGCGCGTCTGATTTCATGACAAATGAAAATTATATGAAATTTACACTTTACTGCCTAGACATAAAGTTGTATTGAAATACAACCACACCTAAGCTCATTCATTCACAATGATCAGTGATTATTTATACACTGAAATAGTAGAGTCGGGTAACCACACTGGGTCTCCTGTAGCCTGCAAAGCTGAAAATATTTACTCTGAATGCTTACAGAAGTTCGCCAAGCAACCTTTGGTCAAGGGATGAGAAGGATTAGCAGCAACCTGTACCCTGAGGTTCTTGGCTGTCATAAGTCCTCCCTGGCGGTCTGTGCTTCTGCCTTGGAAGCCATGGCATATAAAACCTGGCTAGTTACCACATCCAACAGGTTGCCCTCCTAGCCTCTTCTTAAGACAAGGAATTGCCACTCTTGCCAGTCATGGGAAACTAGCTGAGGAATATTGGTTTCTTGATTCGTCTCCTCATTTGTATAGCGAACATTACCCAGAACATATTGCGTAGCTCAAACCATGATGAAGCTCTGGACAGCAGTGATGGAAAGGGGTAAGACTGCGCTCCAAGGGAAATTGGACTACTGAATAGTTTCCATTGGAACTGTCCATCTACTGATTATACTAGCTGATGCTAATGGGTTCTTGACAGCAGCAGAATGACTCCCAAGAGAGTTTCAATGCTTGAAAGTGCATTTCACCCACATTCCAGTGTGCTGTGTTTTGGTTTTGTGGTGCCAGGGACTGAACACCAGCATATGACATATGTTAGTTAATGTACTAGCACTGAGCTGCATTCCCCAGCCCATTTTAGTGTTTAAACTACCCTTATCCAAGAGTTCAGAGATACTATTCCCAAAGATTAGACTTAAATGTTTAAGTTGCAAGCCTGGCACATTTGGTGGAATTTGGAACAAGGAGCAATTGTACTTAAAGGTAGATTATTTATAGATATTCCATTTCCATGTTTGAATCAGTACCTACACCTGTATCTGGAAATGCACATTCTTATGTATTGTTTTGATTTTTGAGACAGGGTTTCACTGTGTAGCCCATCCTGGACTAAAACTCACTCTCTATCCTGTATGAGCCTCTGGAGTGTTGGGATCACAGGCATACCCCACTCTAGGAAGGTTGAAAATGTCCGTTTAATGCACATAGATAGATGTGTGACAGCCCCAGAGGTAGGGACCACAGAAGTCAATGGGGTAAGAAAATGAATTTCTGAGGCTAGGGGATTTTTTTTAAATGATATCATCTGTTGAACTTTCTCTTTGGATCAGTTTCTATAGATTATGTACAAAGAGGTGAGCTAGAACTGCAGGTGGGGGGAGTTCCCCCATCAGTGTACATGGTCTTATACAGATCATAAAACATAGAGCCTTCCTTCTACCCCACCCTCGCTGGACAGAGAGACAGGCACAAACACCAGAAATGTGTAGGGAGTAAGCATTCGCTATTGAGCGTGCCACTATCCACAAGGCATGGGTTGAGGGGCTTCAGTTCACATCAGTTCAGCTTTCCTAGGTTTACCAAGTGGGGACATGCATATAAGCTCTTTGAGCCATCAAGCTGTGGATGGGATAACACCAAAAGTATACAGTGCTTGGATCATAATTCCATCTTCAGAGAAGGGGAAATCCTCAATTACAGATAAGAAATTACAGACAAGAAAAGCACCAGGGGTTCAGTTGTTATAAAGTACTTGCCATGTGAACATGAAGACCTGAGTTTGGATTCCCAGCATGCACCTACACACACACACACACACACACACACACACACACACACAGAGAGAGAGAGAGAGAGAGAGAGAGAGAGAGAGAGAGAGAGAGAGAGAGAGAGAGAGAGAGAGAGAGAAAACAAAAACAAGAAGTGTCTGATGGCCTTGACCTCTCCAGGGAAGGTAGACATCAGTGGTAAGAATACGGTTTCCTAGCCTCGCATACTGACTCTACTCTGTTCTGCAGTCAGGGCACTGACAGGTAATCCTCTGTCTTCTTTGGTAGATAACAACTCTTGAACGACAACACATGAGGGTTTTGAGATGATGTGTTTTCATCACGTTGGAACAGTGGGATTCAGTACAGCCCCTCAGTCTGTAGACCCTTTACTTGGATGTCATAAGTAGGTGAGAAGACAGAAGGCAATTGAACTGAAGCTGTTCTGCCTCCATGTGCAAGGCTGGGAGTAGAGGGTGTTAATAGCTATCCCATGCAGTCCCTCCTCAACATGTATTTTTGTAATTGAAGTACCAGACAGAGACCAGCAAGGGGCCCCTCCTTCCAGTAGCATGCAGTCTAGGAGAGCAGGAAACCAGCGGACTCTAAACAGTCCACTGGCCCGTTCCTGAGCGCGACAGAGGCACTGCAAAGGTGGCAGTGTTATGATTGTGGCAGGACTATTTAACACTATGTCGTCTCCCCAACCCCCACACTCACTGTCGATCTATTATATGCAAGACACTGTTCTGTGTGCTTTGCACACCTAATCTCCCAGTCTCACAGTCCCTGTCAGTAATTGTTAGCTTTTTCTCTTGGTTCTCAGTCACTTTTGCAAAGTAAAATATAAATCCTGGAAACCAGTTTGTGGGTTCTGATGAACATACTAAATGTAAGGTGTCTCCATGCTCCTTGGGGGGTAATACTTGGCCTACGGGGATCTTAGCTATGGGAGTCGAAGACATCAGTTTCACTGCACATCTTCCAAACAAGGACAGAGGCTTAGTTTAGAAGGTGGAGTTTCCTTGTCCTGCTCTGTTTTAGTGCAGGTTACTGCCTACTGTCTTGGCCAGAGACCTCTCGGCCACATGAGGTTCTGTGGTTAATACCCACTGGTTTTCAGGTGCTGCTGCGGGGCTTCTTGGAAGTCTCTTCTGAGCCACCTTGACCAGTGCTCTGGGGTTGCTCCAAATTTTTATAACTATCCACAGCCAGAAACTGGGGGCTCTCAGGAAGCATCAGCAGGGAGAAAAGTCATGAGTTTCAGTAACAGAGAGACGTCAGTCCCAACACAAATGACTTACAGTATGGACTTAGCATACGATTACTGCACTATTAGTGCTGCTATTTGTAATCACACCACCTTTCTAGACTTCAGCAAATATGTCATCTTCAATGGATTCCCCTTTGGTCCTTTCTAATCACATCCAAGGCAGTGTTTGGGACATTTTCCCGTAGTAGTGACATCTTAGAACCTCTCCCTTGAGCCAGCTCAGCATGGGGACAGCGAGAGCCCAAGAGTATGGAGGCCTCATATCATCACTGCTTTGAGATTGGAACCAAGAGAAAGAAGTTTCACCATCTGGGTTTCTCACTTCCACATCCTTTTTGAAAACCAAGACACTTATTTTTCATAATTTAAAACCCTGCCTAACTGGGAGCATTAGAATTCCTAGACTATGACTGAGTATTAGTGTACGTCTGCTTTAAATGTCAAGAGAGTCTTTAATAATAACATGTGAGGAATGTTAAAATGGTGACAGAACACAATAAAAGTAGGGAATTCTTCAGTTGGGGTTAAATGAGCCATAGATCGCCCACTTCTTAAATGCTGGAGTTGGTGGTAAAAAAAAAACTTTGAAAAGTTTTTTTCTGGTGTGAGTTCTGAAGACATGTGAATGGCCACAGGCTGATACAGTGGTTTAGGAGCTGCTGTTTCATAATTGATCAGGTTGGTGAAAGAGTTTAAGTTGTACTTTTTTCAGAGGTGTCTTGTGGGGTACTTGTGGGCCAAACCACACACACTGTTGTATTATTTGGCTTTGGTCTTTTGGTCATAAGCAATTTGGAGACCAGCATAACTGGGTCCATTCTACTTAAGGCATATCAAGCCATGACAGAGTCATATCTCCCAAATTCATTTCATTCAGACTCTGCTGATCCTGACTTTCAGAGAAAAGAGGGGGATGGCTTTGGTCCTAAGAACTTTAGTGATGGTCACTTGGGGAAAGTTTCCAGGTGTGTCTATTCCTCACTCTGGGGCCTCTTAACAGTCTCCATCCCTCTTTGCCTGAGGCTCCACAACCTAGGTCAAGGTCAGATTGGGGTCAAGGTCAAGGCAGAGTTGAAGATATGATCACATTATTGTGAAATTTAGACTTAACATCATAAACCAGGATCCTAGCCTTATACTCCTGGCCCCTCCCAGTGGCCTCTGATGCATCCATCCTGTGAGCCTCGGTATCCCCAACTACAAAATATTAAGATAGATCTAGAGGACCTGAAACAGCCACACTTTTATTCTTGTCAAACCAGATGAGTGACTTGGCCCCTTCTCATCTGTCCCTAATCATTTTAGCCTGTCATTCATTCCAGTGGAGTTTTGTTTTTCATAAAAACTGCCAAATTGACTTTATAATAACTCTTCCTCCCAACTATCTGTATAATGAAGATGTTCAATGAACCCCAAGCTACGTTCCCATTCCTCTGCTAAAAGAGTGTGTTGAATCTATAATTTTTGCCTCTGAAGAAGCTGAACGGAGCTTCCAGGCCTCGGCCATTATCAGTGGCACTTGGACAGTACACGAGTTCTAATCTTTCATATCCTTGTCTGTTTGAAACCTGAGGCTTGGCTAATGGAAGAAGAGATGGCTAGATCTGCCACAGGGGAAATATTATGTGCCCAATAAGAAGCAGTTAATAAACCCACAAGCTGTGGCTTCACCTTTCCTGTGTTTTTGTCCTTTTCTGTTCCTTAAGACGCCGAAGTACAATTTCTTCCCCAGACAGCCCCACAGCTGACTCCACACCCCCATTACATGGATCCAGGGTCTAAACACATACTCATCCAGTCTGGACCAAAATGATATAACTAGTCTTTGAGAAAAAAAGGGAGAAGTTTTTAACCATCCACGAAGCACTACTCATGCTAAGCATATTTCATACAGAACTACTTATGTTCAGAACAACTTTGAGAGTTCAGAGATGAATATTCCATAGAAAAGGTAATATAATATGCTCCGAGTCCCAGAGCCAGGATTTGAACACAGCACAGTGCGGTAATGTCACCATGCTTTTTTTTCCACCTGCAGTGCTCCATCTTTCCACAGAATTGGTGTGCCCACTCAAAAATTAAAACAATCCCTTCTCAGGCTAGGGAGATGGTTCAGGGATTAAAGGCACTTTCTTACAAAGCCTGATGGATCTGGTTTGATTCCCCTGTACCCATATAGAGCCAGACTCAAAAAGTGATGCATGCATCTGAAATTCCTTTGAAGTGCAAGAGGCCCTGGTGAGCTCCATATTCATTCATTCATTCATTCATTCATTCATATTTTCTCTCTCTCCCCATTCCTGTCCCTCCCTTCCTCTTCTTTCTCTGCTTGCAAATAAATAATTTTACAAAAAAAAAAAAAACAGTCCACAGCACCCTTTAATGGGAAAGCCCATCACCCTGCCTTTATGTGATTCATTTCTTGGCCATCAGGAAGTTTTTAGAGACCAATTCTCTTGAACTGGAGAAATGGCTCAGTGGCTAAAGGCACTTATTTTAAAGTCAGCTGGGGTTCAAGTCCCCAGCACCCTTGTAAAAACAGATGTATAAAGTAACACATTCATTTGGAGTTATCACAACATAATTTTTTTTTTAATTTGGCAACCAGATTTTTAGCTGACCTTTTTACTGAATTTCTCAACCTCCTTTTTTTGGCTTGTCATGGAATTTAGTTGACAAAGTAATGCTGGGATGTACTTAGTAAGATGCTTATTTTTCTCATATTATAATTATGAAAGGATTCTGAGTTCAAGGCATTATAAATAATAAAGGCACTTGCTCACAAAGCCTGACGGCCTGGATTTGATTCCCCAGTACCCACATAAAGCCGGACGCACCAAGTGACTCATGCATCTGCAGTTGGTTTGCAGTGGTGAAAGCCAGCCATTCCTAGTGCATCCATATCACTCTCTCTGCTCCCATCAAATAAATAAATAAATAAATAAATAAATAAATAAATAAATATTTTTAAAAGCATTAAAGAATGTGAAAGCTCTTTTGAAAGGACTGATGAGTATTATAGATGCATGACAGCCATTGGAGAAGGAAGATGGAGTTTCAGTAATTGTGATGATTTCACCATTTTGCCTTGAAAGAAATGAAGGTGTGGGAAGAGGTAGTATTTTGTAAATTTTTAAAAATTATTATTGTTCAAACAGGCTGCTTTCAGGTCATAATTGATTTAATACCAAAAGCTAACAGAAGAATATATTATGTGTCAGTTTATACGAACAAAACAAAGCCAAGTTACACAATGGTCTTATAAGAAGCAAAGTTAGATGGCAGAATTAAGGTTCCTGGGTTCTCAGAAAGAATCACACACTCTACATAATGACATTGAGTCATGTGGCAGTCAGCCTCGGGGCTGTGGATGTGTCTACATGCACACATTCTGGGTGTGTATTAGCAACACTTGGTTACCACACTTGCCTGGCCAATGGAAGTTCAGCCTATGAGATGCTCGGTTGAAATATTCTAAAAATTATTCCTCCTGTTTTTTTTTTTTTCAATGTGTGTGCAGTTGCAAGTGCCCTGTGCATACACACTTGGGGCCACAGGAGAATGTCGTGTCCTCTCCATCACTGATGTGTGAGCCTCTCACTGATTCCAGAGCTTGTCATTTCCATGAGCTGGTTAGGCTGCCATCTCTGCTTCCCAAAGGACTGTCCACTCGGGTGGTTTCAGGCTCCCTCAGGCCCTTGCACGAGGAAGCACTCACCCAGTGAACCATCTCTCCAGCCACACACAACACACACACACACACACACACACACACACACACACACACAAGATTCCTTTCCATTTAGAATTTATCAAACTCTCTATCATTGTAATCTGCATTATTTACCTCCAAATTAAGTCACAAATAAAATTGATCAGACTCTTCACCCTTTAATTTTTATAGAATGACACTCTGGTATAATTGCTTCTGCTCCAAGACAATTTTAAAAACAAACTTTTTAATATCCAAGAGTGCTTTAAAATTATTTATTGATTTATTTATTTGACAGAGAGGTAGGTAGAGAGAGAAAGAATGGGCATGCCAAGGCCTTTGGCCACTGCAAATGAACTCCAAACTTATTCACCACCTTGTGCATCTGGTATATTTGGGTACTGGGGAATCAAACCTTAGGCTTTGGAGGCAAGTACCTTAACTGGTGAGCCATTTCACCAACCCTTTATTTTAGTTTTAATTTAAAAAAGAAAAAAAAAATCCTTAGGATATTTAACATTAAAAAAACCACAACTGTAGCAATGTTTTAATTGTTCTAGCTGAGCCTCTTTAGAAACCCAAATTCCTTTAGCATTATGTGTTCTGAATATCTTTGAATTTGGCAGTTCAATGACTTACCAAAGAATGGAGGATGAGTAACATGAAGTGAGTCCTAATATGGTATCATTTTCATTTCCTGTTTGTTGAAAGATAAATGCTAGCACTGTGGGCCTTCCCCCCCCCCTTCTTCTTAATTTATTCCTCCCTGAACCACAAGAGAATAAAAGGAAATAAAAAATCAAATATGATATGGATTGCATCTGAGTCATCCAGTGAGGATAGGCCAAGAGCGTATTCTCTTCTGCAGGGGTACCCTTCCCTCTACTCTCCCTGCCTCTGCTTCTTGAGCCCTGGCCGCTCTTCCCCAGAAAGTCACTTCATTACAGCTTGAGGCATATTCAACGGTGGCACAATTTTAGACTTCAAAAAATTGCTTTTAAAGATTTAATGTGAATTATGTGATAGGGAAGGAATGCTACCCCACCTTCTTCTAATACATTATTTTGGACAAATCATCTCTAAAGCCACTGAAATAAATATCTGTTTTATATTTCCTTATCCCACTCTCTTCCTGCCCTCTCTTAAGAGTATATCTTTGGGGGCTATATTTCCCACTCCATTGTGACAAAAGCCACAATTAGAGGTTTGTTCTCACCATGTTAAACAGTCCAAAGCAAGCAACAAGGTGGTAATATCCATAAGTAGTAGGTGGGGGGCCAGTGTGTGCGTCCTGTTAGAAGTCGTGAGCTCAGAAGATAACTTTTTGTGGAGTGAATCTACTGGAATTACTAAAGTAGCACATAGCAGGTGCCCAGATGTTGAACAAAGAAAAGCACGAGTTAATTCTTCATCTCCCCGTGCTGTTCAGAGAGGCGGAGCTGCTTTCATGAGTGCATCCCTCAGTCTAGACACTGGTCAACAACCACAACAGATGAGTTTATGAGTGTGAGCTGGCCGGTCATTTTCCTGTGGCCTCCATGAATCAAGCTGGTTCACGGGCATGATTCACATTTGTCTTTGAGCTGTTCGTGTTCCCTGGGACTCCTTGGTGCCAGCAGGTCTAGAATGTCCCAGTTAAAATCTGATGCACCTTGTGTTGAGAAATCTCACGCCAACACTTCCAGTTGCTCGGACTTTGGCAGGGGTCCTGTGGATTTCAAAGACGATGAAGCAATAAAATGATTCTGCTATATGCTACAGCGCCTCGGTTATTTGGGATGTGTATAATTTGGAGTGTTAAAAGTAGTCTACTTATCTGTAGTCAAAGAAGTAATAAAATGCCTTTCCCCTACCAGCTGGCAAAAGACAAAGAACGCCTGCAAGCCATGATGACTCACCTGCACGTGAAGTCTACAGAACCCAAAGCCGCCCCTCAGCCCGTAAGTACTGGTCCTCGCCAGGGGGAAATAAACGTAAGGTGTTCTTTTTCTGCCTCCAAGCACAGGGAGAACAGCCCATGGGGGAAAGCAGATGTGGGTGTCAGAGACCTTTCATTCACCTCATCTTTCACTGTCCCCTTTCATGGTGAAGGCAGACACGGGGGTGGTGGTCATGGTACTTGCTCACGAGGTCTAAGCAAGCAGCTTTGAACAAGGACTAGTCCTGAAATACTTTTCTGAGAGCTCGCCAGGAAAGAAGACAGCCAGACCAAGAAAGCTTAGAGAAAGGCATTTTGGCCTGAGTCTGCAGAGACAGTGGTGCGCGGGATAAGAAGCATGGAATCATCCTAATTGTTACTGGAAAAAGAAATGGGAAATACATTGTCTGAATTGTTAGGCTAAATTCCGGATAAGGTCGCATGGTTCCTAAGGAATTGAGTGAAAATGACTCTTTCAGTTAGGAGACCAAGGCACACTGAGATGTTCTCTGATACCTAGGAATCTCCTGTTTCCTGCCTTGTTCTCTTTTACTGGACCTCGAAGGACATCATCCCTACACAAGCATTTCTGACCCAAGCAGAGGGATGACACCGAAACCAAGCATCCTGATTAGACCTCATCCTTGCAATAAATCCATCTCCATAGTAATGGTGTCACTCAAATTCTTTCATGTCTAAAACATCTCCTGCTAGCCCGAGCTGATTATTCAAAATGGAGGCTTTGCTTCTTGATTTTAAGATTTGTAAAATTTAAAGGTACACTGCCTTTATTTGATTTTGCTGGGAGTCACTGTGTGAGAATTAATTGAGCGTTGACAATCTATAGTTAGTAGCAGCCATTTTAATCAGCATGCAATGATGCAGCGTAATGGCAAAGTATTGGTTTATCTGTTTTGACTGATTTTTTTTCTATAAATAAAGCAAACATACACCCATATATGTATGATTTATGATGATAGAAATAAAACGGAGTCAGACTATTAACCCAGCAAATATGGTAGCCTGCCAAGATGCAGTTGGCAGACAAAATTAATGTCTGAAACAGAACACATTACTGAGACATAGGACATAAAATCATTAAACACTTCGCACATCCATTTTTACTAGGAAAGAGTCCTTAGTTTCCCTGTATTTCATAGTAAATGGCTCTGGGACTGGATGGGTAGGTTACCAAAGAGAAAGGGAGGGAAAAAGAACCAAGCCATTCAGGACCGTGGAATCAGTCAGGAACTATGCTGTTTCGAGCAACCCCATCTTTACAGAAGGGCCATGGGAAGACACTAATAAGTAGGCAGATGGACATTAGAAACCCTGAAATGACTTGGCTATCCAGTGGCAGAGGGAAGTGACTGCCCTGGAACTATCCTCAGATGGCTTTAATGAAGCAGCTTTCCTCCAGGACAAGGGAGAGAATGAGGCTGCTTCCCTTTCTTCCATGGATTAAGAAACAACAACGAAAAATAATGGTTGGATCCAGCAGTCTAGCAATGGACTTGTTCAGATCATGGGGTTCCTTGGGAGGAGCAGGAGCACATGTAGACATGAGACTTCAAACCCCTAGAGGGTTCTCAGCAGGTGATGCAGCTGGATACTGGCTGCGAGTGTCATGCATATAAGTCCACAAGGGTACAAGAGGACCCTTGAGTCTCCATGTGGACCTGTGTTAAGCAGCCATTAAACAGAGAAAAGCAGCTGCGTGGGGGGAGAGTTGGGGGGAACGAACAGGGAAGGAAGGTTTGTCTTGATTAGGATTGAAAAAAAATGTTTTACATTCTAGAAAATTATAACTTTGAAGGGGACCTCCTACTAAATTTATTTTTAACTGCTCTATTGAAAATTCTCTACCACTAGTCAACATTATCTCTTAGTAGCTCAGCACAGTATTTCTTTATTAAAAGAAATAGGCACGAATATTTTTGACTGAAAAATTAATAGCTTTTGAATTCATACACAGCAGGTTTTCTTTTGCAAAGAAGTCCAATATCGCTGCACGGCACTTCTATAACCATTTATTTAGAGTCCAAGTCAAACCTTTGACAGCTAGAGCTGCACTACAAGCCAATATAAAGAAGTCCAAGATGTAAACCAACAATAGGCCGTCTGTGTGAGGTTTACCATTGTCAAATACATAGATTGTTTGGATTAGTTTATGTAAATGTACTGTTGTATTACCCTTTGAAAAAAAAAGATCACATTTGTGTATGAAAAGTGGTTCCCTTCACAGGCTGCATTATAAATTCCTTATCCTTTAACTTACTTGTAAGAAGTAAAAATTGGTGCCTGACAAGCAGATATTGTGTGACACTCTGTTGTTGGAGTGAACCTGCCTTCTTTTCATTTATTGGAAAATAGAAAATTTTTATTATAGATACCATCTTATAAATCAGGAATTATTAAAATATGTATAGGTGAGGCATTGGAAAATTAATTATAAAAGATAGACGTGTAATGTTTTGCATAAATTTTCACTTCCTTGCCAAAAAAAAGTAGAAAAGGCAAATGCATATTGCAAAACTCTCATTGCTTTCAACTTAGGGGATGTGGTGACTGATCCTAACATTCACACTATTCCCTACAGCCTTTAATTAATTTATTCCCCCCTAAATAACGGGATGCCTTGTACATGCTTGAATAGGTATCCTTCTAGAATCTGTGGTTTGAAACAAGTGATCACCAGGTTTCAAATCTAACCTCAGATGAGGACTTTCATGTTACAACCTAGCCAGTAAGTTTAGGGAGTCGTTTCTTTTTTCCATTTCTATTGAAGAGGAACTTTGTGTTTATTTAAAAACTCTTAGTCACTAAGTGACAGAATGCTTTGCTGTAGATGTTGCCTGTCACTAAATTCCATTTGGGTGGTAAGTCTTTCATTGTGTCCATCCCTTCACCCTGTCCCCCATTTAGCCCCCTAAGAGCTGCCAACACGTTCTCTGATGGTTTTACATCAGCCCACAAATTCATTTTCTGGGTCCCAGTGTGGAGCTACTCTTTAGATCTGGATGTGCTCATCTGAGGACAGTGTCCCAGGGTTCTGAGCTCCGCCTACACTGGGTAGGAAGTGTATAGCCAATGAAAGAGAATTTTCCATGTTCCTTATCTCCTGAATTCCTTTAGATGCCTGTGTGCCTGTCTGCTGTCACATCCAAAACAGACCCAAGACACAAAGGACAGGTTGTGTTTGGAAAGGGAATTTCTTCATCTAGAAATCAAAGGATTTGTTATAAGCCCTACCATGGTGGAGGGCTTATGGGATTGATGCCTCACATTTTATTGTGAGCACACTAATTTTGGTTATCGTGCTCATCCTCCATTGGGCTCTTGTGGTTGGTTGTTTGACTCTTCTGTGTGGAATAGCTCCTGCAGTATCTTCTGTAAGTTTGGCTTTGTGCTCATATCATCATAGAGTCAGCTTTTATCATGGACCATTTTCCTTTCTCCATCTAATATGAGGGATACTTTTGCTGGATACAATAGTTGGGGTTGGAAGCCATTATTCATACAATGTTTCTAATTACTAACAACAAATAAGTTTAAAATGTCAAAATATTATGACCATATTTAAAATCCATATCACATATTTAATTTTAGAAACAGTGATATAATAGCATTAAGTTATACTGATATTCAACTTGAAAAGCATTATGGAACCATTTTCTGTTACTATTAGTCCATACCTGCATTCATGACACATGCACTTTCAGGATCACATGGAACTATATGGAGAACTTTTTATTTCAATGGAACAAGGACAAAGTTCTAGCCATGGTATTCAAGTGAAAGTGATTATGAGGTGTATTACATACTATATATAAGGATTAAAATAAAACCTTTTTAAAGTAAAAAAAAAAATCAAAGGACTCCAGCATGAGGAGGATAGCTGTGAATGGAGCCCCATCTATGTAGTGAATTTTGGGTCAGCCTGGGCTGGAGCTAGACCCTACCTCAACCCCCCCCCAAAAAAAAAACAAAGTTAAATTTAATTTTATTTTTATTGATTTTTTGATATCTTTATTATCATTAATTAGATACATTGTATGAACAAATCTTTTGACGGTATCCCCATTTCCCTCCTCCCTGTCCCCAACCCACTGGGGGCCCTTCTTAGTGGGCATTTTGAATCAGTTCATGGGTTGTGGGGTTATGATTAGCTCAAAAGGTAGCTGGTACCCCCCCTTGGCGTGTCGTTCTGAGGGGGGCAGTGTCTCTGGATATTCTCCTCCACCATGGCTCTTAAAATCTTTCTGCCCCCTCTTCTGCTCAGTTCCCTGAGTCATGGTGGGTAAGTTATTAAGTCTGCTTTATTGTTGAGACCTTAAGTGTCTTTAGACTTCTGCTTTGGGTTGTGTTGGATATCGTTGGTATCTGTCTTGATGACCTTTCCTGGGTTATCTGACTTGCTATGATGCTAGGTTTCTTGTTTATCTTGCCACTTTCTCATAGGGTTATTTGAGGCCTACATGATAGGCCCTGGGGTGGTTCATCTCTTGCAGGGATGTCAGCCATCATCCCAAGGCTTGTTGGTAGAACTGGATTGACCATGGCTCTGTCACCGTCTTCTGAAAAATACAAACAGAATTCCATCAGACAGTGAGATCAGTATAGGTTAAATGAGACATACAATGCTAATTTGGCAAGATTTTATTGGGTATATTCTCTCTATAGTTCTCCGGTAGTGCAAATTTCCCCTTGGAGTCCAAGATTTTGGTCCCCATATGATTTTGCCCTGGATCCCATTTCTAGTTAAGGGTTCATTGTCACTGAGTGGATCTCTTGGCCAATTTGAAAGCCATTGATTACCCCCCCCCCTCAGGTTTTGGTGTCACTGTTGCACAAGTGATCACTTTTTGACTTGCTTATTTCTCCCATAAAGCAGTGTGTTCAACATTCTCTTGACATCTGTCTGAATTTCATATCAGTGGTCTCTGCTTTCTCGAAGTATCATTGACCAGTTTCCCCTGGCAGCTCATATAGTGCCCACCAGCACTACACCTGCTACCATATAGGAGCTGGTTCCCATTCTGTATCTCGTAGGGTTTCTCGGTGTTACTTGATACAGGACCTGATGCATACTGAGTATCTTCTAATGAGAGTCCCATCCTTGCTGGAGAGGTACATGGCCATGCTGTGAGAGAGTAGAACATGTGACCTGGCATGGTGGGGTCGAGGCAACTTGTGAAAGAAGTAACTTGTCAATTGAAACTGGAAAGATGACTAGCATTCTAGAAGGAAGAAGTCCGCTTCCTAGCTTTGGACTTCAGTGAAGAGTAGGTGTGTGTCGGTCTGTGTGTGTTGTGGGGGGATGGGAGCCAGAAAGCATTGTGGGTAATGAGGTCAGAGTGGAGTAAGGAAGGAAAAAGATAGCTAGTAGATTTCACACTCTACTGTTATTAGCGCTGGACCCTGCATGGAAAAGGCTGATTGCAAGTTTACCACAGCCATCACAAGTTCTAGCCATTAGACACCTAGAGAGAACAGACCACTGTTGACCTATGTATATTGTGGAGAAATTTGTTAGCGTTTAAGATTTTAAAAGATTCTTCTGTTTCCCATGGAAAGAGAAGTAACAGCAGAACGAAGACATTAGTCCTACAGAAAGCACTACTGTTCTTTTGTCATGAGCCCAGCATAGTGCTGGGACATGGCTGTGTCTACCCCTAGCTCCATGAGGAACTGGCCAACATCATTCCCAGGAGGGGGAGCAGAACTCAGCGCAGTTCAGCCACACGAGGAAACCTGTCTATGCTAACACTTCATGACGCGGGTGGTGGCTTCTTCAAACAAGCGTTTAGCTATGGCGATGTCAGCAGCGCACTGTAAATCCCACTTCATCACAGGGAGCACTGGAGAAGGACTTTGGCTTTAGGATTGCTGCACTTAATGAGAACCACTCTCTCTCCTGGAGAAACCACATTCTTTCAAATTCGATGGGCAAATAATTATAGCGTAGGTAGTGGAGCCTTCTTCTTTATGAAAATACCATAACATGCATTCAAAATGAAATGCAGTATTAGAGTTTCCTTTTTGCACATTTTCTTTGAGTCTCACCATGGCAATTAGACTAATGTGAAATAGCTTTTTAGCTCCTATGAAAACACAGTGCCCCCTCTCTGAGGGGGAAAAAAAAACTAGGAACCCTTCAGGAATGGGATCCTTCAGGTGTGGGCTTCAGGGCCTTGCTGGGGAGTTGAACAATCACTTCAGGCCATCATGAAAAGGAATTCTCAAACATAAGCACACAAAAGCTGTTTTATAGACTGGTTTTCATTAAGTCTCCTTCCTCACCTCAGCTTGGGTTTGGGTTTATTCGTATTGCTGCCAGGAATGCCACCTTCTGAGAGTCTAGAACAGTGAAGGGGAGCAGCAGCCCTCAACAAAGGCCTCTGGCTGCCACCCACTGCCCTGGCCTCCCTGATTAATGCAGCTCAAGCTGGACCTGAGCCTCTCAGGCCAATTCAATCCACAGCGGACAAACCAGTTCTGGGAGCCTGAAAGTCCCTACTATGCAGTGCTGGCCTATGGTGTTTTGGTTTCAGGTCTGTCTTTTGTTCTTGGGATCTGTTTTCATATGAGGCAAGAGCACAAACAAAAACAAAAATGGGCTCTTGTGGGAATATCACAAACAAGTCTGTTTCTGTCTGGGGTTTGCATCAGCCGTTTGTTTATTTTTTCAAAAAATGTGAGTGACTCATCTTTACATGGGAGGAGGAGGACACTGTTTAAAAACTAAAGATTATTTTTCTTTTAAAAGACAAAGTACAATATTGGGTAGCTGAGAGAGTTGAGCTGCTTTCAGTGGCCAAGGCTTACAGGAGGGTCCTTCAGCCACCAAACTGGGAGAAAAGCAGGGTGGCTGAGAACATAGTTATTTGTGTTTTTATTTTCCAAAGCCAAACCTACAGCAACCGTTAAGTATCATTACAATTTAGCTCCTGGCCAGAGTTTGAAAGAGATTATCTTTGTTGAAATCATCACAGGATGGAAATTTGCCATGGAGCAAAATATCGGTGTTACTAACTCTTCTAAACATAACAACTTCTTTTTAAATAGAGAATGAACACAATGAGAAAAATGGGCTTTCCATCAGGAAAAGAATCCCTTCTTCCTCTGTGCCCACCCCCCAGGGGGTGTCTCTTTTCAAACCTTAACTACAATCAGAGACACAGAGTATAGATGCCATCCCTTCTAACTGGATAAATCTAAATTTAATAGTTTACACTTACAGTGAAAATTACAAGATTACCACAAAAGCATTCCTGACTTGTGCTTCAAAGTGTGTGCTTCCTGGATATTCACCTGTTACTGGAGAGACCTTAATGATCTGAGCGGATCCTGTGTGAACACAGTCTGTTTGGAAGACTTTCTGGTGTTCTATCTTTCCTCCTCCCACCGTAACCCTCCCATAAAGATGGCTTCTCCTCAAGACATGCATGTGATCCCTGGACAACAGTTTCAAAGTTAAGAAACTTCTTTGGCAGCTGACATTACCTTGTTGGCTCAGCTTGCAGATGGCTTTGCGTGGCAGAGCTCTCTGCGCACAGAGTACCCAGTTTTTCTGTTGTTCTTGTATTTCCTTCCCTCACAGGCTCCAGTCATGTTTCATTTGGAATCCGGGCTCCTTTGGCAAATTAGCAATTAGAACAATTTTGTGGGAATATGTATATGTGCCATTAGTTTTCCTGCAAATTAATAGCAAGAGCAGAGGTCAGGCAGAAATTTTCCACTCGACTGCAGCTCTTCTGTTGAGACTCGGCACTTGGGTTGGGAATGGCCACAGCTGCTCCCAGCCACCCTCTTCCTCTAGGAACTGTCTTTTAATTAGTTTACCTCATAGCCATCATTACAAATATTACTGTCTCCCCTCCTTGAAATAAAATGACTGTTTCTACAAAATATTCCAGTGACATCTTGCACCATTGCACATTGATGGTGGGGTCACTCGAACGCACCATTTAATCATTAGATCACCTCCATCCACATCTCCTAATTAGAGTCCTTACAATACATTTTTATCTGGTAATTAGCCGAGATTGGCTGCTTCCTCTGTGGCTTATTAGAGACAGCCCAGCAGTGGGTGTGAACTGCAGTATCATTTGTCAAGCCTGGTAAACTCCTCTCGGCGATCCTCTGGCTCTGTGTTTATTTCCAATTGCTACCTATAGTCAAAAGCATCCAGAAAATTAGGCCTGCATGGCTTTTTGTCTATTTATTTGTCTGTCTGTGTTTGTTTGGTGGATTTGGCTAACCTAGAGGGAGTTTGGGTCTCGCTGTTTGCGTCTCTAGTAGAAACAGTCCTAGTAGGAGAACCCTTGCAGAAGCTTTAAGAGTCTACTTTTGCATTGGATGGTGTGTAACCATGTAGGGATTCATCTACTCTTCTTACATGTTAGCATGCAGAAAGACGGGCTTGGGCTTGCTGAACGGTTCCATGAGTTTTGACTTCTGACAATCAACCAGTGGACTTGGTGGGTTCTTCACAAGGCTGGAAAGGAGCATGTGTGTTTCTTAAGGACACGTGTGTTCATATTTTGTTATGCTTTTAGCAAGGTGTTGAGGATTGGGATAATGTTCTCTTTTTTTACATATTTCATTTAGATTTTTAATACTTAACACCTCTGAGGTAGGGAAAGTGTTTGGGCTAATGTTCTTGAGCAGAAAGGAGAAGCCGAGGAGCTCCAGAGCGGCTGTTGGGGTTTTGTGTAAGACTGTCCTTCACCAGTCCCTGCTTTTGATGGTAAGCCCCCTTCAAGGGCAAGAGTTAGCATTCCTGATTCTGTACTGGTTCTTGGGACTATTTACTGAATGCCATTTATAAGCAGAGATAAAAGCTTATTTGTTGAATCTTTTCAAACTATGGACATAACAAAGAAGGGAACTGGTTAGTGTTTATTTCTCCATGATTTGGGCAGAGGAGGATTGTGTAGGGAATCTAGCACCAGCCATGCACGTGCATCGTCTGACTCGGATCTGGACAGAGAATGCAGACAGGCTGGCTTCCCCTGGCTATACCACGTGAGCAGCCATATTTCATATATTCTATTCGTGGTGGTGAGGAAATTAAATGAAGCCACACAGGGCAGGTGTTTTAGAACATTATTTTTGCAAATACTACTCAGGTCTTCCCGAAGTGCTCTGATTCTCTGCCTTTGTGCCACCTGGATGAGAGAGGCTGTGTATTTGTGAGTGTTCTACACTAATGCTCCTGACCCCTGCTTGGGCTGATTCAAATTCTTACTGTTCCTGGCCTTGGAAGAAGGGGTCAGCCCCCTTTCTGTCCCCTTGGCATCTCAGCTCTGCCCCATTCCCTGGCCTCTTCTCTCAACTCCTAGCACTTAGTTTGTGAATGTGTGTCACGGTCAAGTTTCTGGTTCCACTGGGAAAGCAGTTTACCTCACGTGCCCTGCTTGCTGGGGGTCAGTGAGGGTAGTGGCATCTTCCTGGCTTGCTTTTGTTGGGCACTGTGGGCCTGCCGTGTGCTGAGTCAACATTCAAGCTGAAAATAGAAAGGAGAGCAGAGCTGCAGCCACTCAGCTCAACATGTAGGATCTTGGAATTTCTTGAACAGAGAGGGAGCTCGTGGCCCTTTTCATTCCTATGCTGTGAGTACACGGTGGAGCTCTCTTAATATATTCTTTTCTAACTCCTTCCACAAATCATGCTTTGTGCTTCAGGTGGAATGTAACAGTTGTAAAGTGGACATTACGGGAAATGGTTTGATGTATGGGTTGAGAAAAGAAGAGGTTTGGTGGAGGCTCTGAGTATACCTGCCTTGTCCAACCCAAGGTAGTGTTCCTACCCCAGTCAGCTTAGAAGAAGGGTTCAGTCCCTTTCAGTGTTTTTAAGGACAGAACTATAACATAAGGGATGGAAGGACAGGCACAATAGTATTCATTCATTTTGCTTTATACTTATATTCTTGATAGAATTATAGAAGCAAATATTTATTTGAAGTAGTCAGTTTTCATGAACCATTAGAACTGATGAAAAGCTACAAAATCTTCATATTTGATCATTTCATGAATATTTTGCATAAAGCTCTTAAAGATTTGTGTCTGCCAGCTGGTAGAAATGCACCCAGCTTACTGGATGAGAGCCGGTCTTCAGAGCGAAACGTAGGTTGAACACACGCCATGGATCCCGCGGTCCATAAAGTTTCATGAGGGACTCTAGTTGCCTGGACTCTTGCTGGTCTGCTATGGTCTCTCACAGCCATATGGGGCCGTTTAGGTTGATTAGAATTAAATAATAGCTAATTTTAAGAAAAAAATCAGTCACTGCCGCCCTTCAGTCTGCTTGCAGAATGTCGTGTTGGACAGGTCAGGTCTATGTCACTGAACGCCAGCTGGTGTTCCCCACAGCCCCCTGTCTCACAGGAGCTGCCAGGGACTCCATGTGTCCTGTTGAGATTTACGATGCATAGAAGGCTGTGGAAGAGACAGACAGTGGGGTTAAAGGAATGTCTTCACCCAAGATTTCTCCAACCCACTCAGACGGATCATCCCTTCGCAGCCTTTAGCACGGAGAGCATTGCACGAGAGATCCCAAGTCCTTTGTGACTCATGCATGAACATATCTACTTAGAGAAATAGCCATGCCAGGTGTCTCTCGTAGGGTTCCTGTGAGATGTGAAATGCTTTCCTGCAGGTTTGGTTTTTCGGAAAGTCTCCTAACCAGTAATATTTTCTTCACAGCTGAATCTGGTATCAAGCGTCACACTCTCCAAGTCCGCGTCAGAGGCTTCTCCACAGAGCTTACCTCATACTCCAACCACCCCAACCGCCCCCCTGACTCCCGTCACCCAAGGCCCCTCTGTCATCACCACCACCAGCATGCACACGGTGGGACCGATCCGCAGGCGGTACTCAGACAAATACAACGTGCCCATTTCTTCAGGTAGTTAGTTACTCCTTCTTGGCTTCATGCAGACATGCGATGTGCAGTTCTTGTCAATCAGCCTGTTTTCAAAAGTGATAATTAATAGGGCAATTATTCTCATTTAGCAGATATTGCGCAGAACCAAGAATTTTATAAGAACGCAGAAGTTAGACCACCATTTACGTATGCGTCTTTAATTAGGCAGGTAAGTAAATGACACAGTATATGAAACGATATCAAAAGGTGTATGTGTACATGGATGTATTATATGGATGAAGTAGGTTTAAAACCGTTTAGTATGCATGCATGCTAAAACCTTTTCTATAAGGTTTTTTAAAACTGCAATATATAACATAATTGCTTTTGATTAAGTATTACAATACGATGTGATTATTAGGAAATTCATTTCACACAACAGTGAAAATGAGCCTGTTTAAAGATGGCAAGTCAATTATCACAAGCTACAGTAATCTCCGATCCCTAGAATTAATCTGAGCTCAAAATAATTACTGAGCTTTAATCAGCTAGTGAAATGTTTTGCATTTCTTTTTGATTCTGCTTTATGAATGACTAATAAATTAATATTTCTGTACGGAAACAGAAATAAAAACTCAAAACAATTAGATAATTCCATTTTGAGTTTTGCTATTGAACTGTGAAATACAACTATTAATCTTAGATCATTTTGTGAAACCTGTCCTGGGCTTTCGCTCTGAGCCACAGTTACTTGAGATTTCCATGAACCCGCAATTGTGGTTCTGTGACTTGGTCGTCAGTGACCTCCTTCTGGGACTCTGCTTCACAGGCCATTCTTGAATCTCCAGAAAAGCAGCTAACACTAAACGAAATCTATAACTGGTTCACACGAATGTTCGCTTACTTCCGACGCAATGCAGCCACGTGGAAGGTAAGCTCTACTCATGGTCTGCTTAGT
Organism: Zapus hudsonius; assembly: GCA_004024765.1. Taxonomy (NCBI): domain Eukaryota; kingdom Metazoa; phylum Chordata; class Mammalia; order Rodentia; family Dipodidae; genus Zapus; species Zapus hudsonius. Next base: position 28,395 of record PVHP010006349.1, on the reverse strand, counting down.
CTTGCATTTTAACCTTTAGAGGGCAGAGGTTGTTATTGAGAACATTCCTTTTTGGGGTACAAGACTATTCCAGTATTCTACAGGAGTGTTTCATTGGGGAAAAGGTTCTGTGGAGTTGAAGTATTGAGATGGAGGAGGGCACTGGGACCTCTTGAACTCACCATCCAGCCCTCTGCACAATGAACTCAATGGAGAGATCCCTCCGATTGACTATTACTTACACAAACCTCGTGTTGTTGGGATTTGACCACAGTCATCATGTGAAGAGATAACATTAGGAACCTTGAGAAATGACCAAATTGAACATGACTTTTACTGGTTGGATTTCAAAGCTCACCACCCCCCATTAGTGGAGAAAGCTAAGCAGTCTGCATATTGGCACCATTGGAGAGTGCTTATTACAGAATGCAGTGTATTGATTTTTATCATACTGATTCTTAAGTCAATGGATTGGCACTCAAAGGTTCATAGATACCCTGTAGAAGAAAGGTAGCCTCAGAATTATCAAATGCCAACACCACTTGCCTTAAAACAGGACAGAGTCCATAACTGTGTTAGATGCCCCCTAAAATACTGAGAGCCCCATAGCCAGGCTTTGTGGCACATACCTACAATCCCAGAATTTGAGAGTTAGGAGGATCCGAGATGAAGTCCAGCCTGGGTTATAGAAGATCCTATCTTAAAAGATCCTATCAAGTATACAGAGAGTACAAACCTCACAAAGTTTGTGCAGCTTCTTACTTTCAATTTTTCAGTGTCTATTATTACTGTGTTTTTACTACCTGGTATTCTTATAATCCCCAAAGTCCAAAATAGATCTACTTAATACTGACACTTAGGATTTTTACATATCATTAGCCCAAGTATGGCAAGTATGTATTATAGAATACAAGTTTAATTTTATATGGGAGAAAACCCAAACACATTATTCCCTAAATTTATAATAAAATAGCAGTCTAAAAGAAGATGAATATGGCTGTAGAAGTAATTCATTAACCACGTAGGGGCTGAAAAGAAACTATTAAAAAAATGTTAGCATCTTGCTCAGCCTACTTTGGGAAATAAATACAAAGGGTCTTTAACTATGAATGCTTTAAAAATTTTAGGAAGTAGCCACATATAGCAAGCATTTTCTTCAAACCGCCTCTTATATATACCAAATGATCAAATTCAAAATAATTACCAGTTGTGAATGTAAATTTAAGCTCAGATCTTCACATCTCACTTTTTCAGCTTTGCAAAGTGCAGGGAAAAGTGTTGTTAATATAAACAATACCAGAAGAAGGACTTAATGATTCATAAATACATATAATTTTCCCTGTGTGCCCTTACTGGGCCTGTGATCTCAGACAGAGGATTAAGTGACCAGCTAAAATAATGACTGAAAAGAGGTTACTCACCCTTTTAAAAACTCTCGACTTCCAGTTGCTTTCTGCTTCCATATGAAGCCCTCTAGACATACAGCATCTCCTTGGGTCTTTCCATTTTTGTGCATTTGGACACTTACAGTAGAATATCAGATGGGAATTGACATTGACTTCTTTCTCAGTTATCTGTCTTCTGTGTTTACAAGCTCTGTCTTGATTTTAAAGCAAGGTAGTTTTATTTTCTTCTATCTTTCTCGTATTGCTCTAGGAGATAACAGCAGACACCCAGTCTTTATAACTATGCCTCTCTGTGCATTACAAAAAGAAAAATTCTCCAAAGTTAAATTTGCATGCAAATAAATTTTTCCTACCAGGTCCCTAACCATGAGCCCAACCCTTATAATGAATTTGTTTTTTTTTTGTTTTTGTTTTTTTTTAAACACATTAAAAATTGTCGCAATCAAGAATATACTTTGCTAGTTATATTCTGTAATCCTCGGGAAACTCATTCTGTGGATTTTCCTGTCCCTTGTGATCAGTTCATCACACAGAAAAGAAAATATTTTTTAATTTATTCATTTCAAGCAGAGATGAGAGAGAGAGAGCACACCAGGGCCACCACCTTGTGGGTCTGGCTTTTATAGGTACTGGGGAATTGAACCTGGGGCCTTAGGCACTAGAGGCAAGTGTCTTAACCACTGAGCCATCTCTCCAGCCCCAGAAAAGAAAATTTTTTATGTCACATGAATCCTCCTAGTCACTAAATTATTGTCCAGAAATTGGAAGACCTCTCAGGGTGTCAAGATTTGTTCCCAAGAGAATAAATACTACAGGTGGTTGCAGAAGAAGGCTGGAGCATATCTGGACAGTAATAGCTTTTCTGGAATTCAGTGAGGACTTGAATATATGGGACATGAGACTCCATGAATACATCAGCCTTCCATGTCCCTTATGAGTAGTAGCCAGGCAGGACTAAAGAAACAAAACCCAGGGTAGTTTGGGCATCTGGTCAAGGTTGTAGATTTTCCTGGAGAAACAAAAGGGGAAATACTCAAATTAAGATCTTGCTTTTTGGTTAATGGCTCTCGGCCTAGCAATGGCCAGCAATAACTTTGAAGCATAAGCATGCACCTGTAGAACTGTAGAAGCCATAGACAATAGGAATATGGTCATTTTGCCATTGAGAGCCCTACTTGTATATTCCTTGGCATCTTCTCAGTTACTTAAGACTTACCCACATAGTAAACGCCAATTTTGATATATATTCTGGAAGGTAAGACACCCCCTGTTCTCTCTCCTGCACAATGGTCAATAGCTATTTGAAGTTTTCAATCAAAACCCCTGGATGGTTCTAAAACCAGACACTGTTGTGTATCTAACAATGATAATCAAGTGTTTATGGGTTTCAAGTACCCTTTTGCAAATGAGACCTAGATGAGTTTAAAATTAATAGTTTTAAACTTTATACATGTTCTTATTTTGAAGTCCTAGTATTTTCAGTTTTGTGCTGTGGAATCTATTTTGGGCTTGCATGCATATTGCCAATATTATTTTTCTGGTTAGCCATTACGAAGAATTAGTCTTAAATGCCAAAGTACCATTAATTCATAATTTTGGGGTTTTATCAGACAAGATACCCTCAACCACAAGGTCCTCCAAGGGGGGAGGGTGGTAGCTGCAGCTCTGGGGATGGTTTTACAAATGTTAGGTTGAATGTACTACTACTGTTTTTAGTCTTTTTCTTATAGAAAATGTCAATGTTCTCTCTTTTATACTTGCTGCAGAATGCAGTGCGCCATAATCTTAGCCTTCACAAGTGTTTTGTGCGAGTAGAAAACGTTAAAGGGGCAGTATGGACAGTGGATGAAGTAGAGTTCCAAAAACGAAGGCCACAAAAGATCAGTGGGTACGTCCACCATGTTTGAACTTCTTAGCCTAGCTTGGATTGTGCTAACAGGAATGGCGTAGAGGCTTTGGCCGCTAGACGGTGTTAGACCAAAGAACCGGTTTCATGTTGTCTCAGTTAAGGGAAGCCAACAACAACAACAAAACAGCATTTCATCCCTCCTGTTTCGTACCCCCGCCAGTCCCCCGCCCTGCTTGCTGGTCTTTGTTGCATCACATGCTAGTAGCTTGTAGGCGGCAGTGCATATTAACCCTCACAAACCATTGGCTTATGCTTATTACATTTTATTTTCTTTTTCCTGTCCTCTGTATTGGATGTCTGTTCTGCCCCGCCCCCACCCCACCCCTGTGTTACCACCTCATCTCCCTTGCTGCTGCTGCTCCCTATCCCAGGGTGCCATTCGCACCAACCTCTCCCTGCATAAGTGCTTTATCAGAGTAGAGGATGAGTTTGGGTCCTTTTGGACAGTTGATGATGAAGAGTTTAGACGTGGCCGCCATATTCAACGAGGCCGTCCTCGCAAATACTGCCCCGGTGAAAACTTTGACGAGCTTGTCGCACAGTAAGAGCCTTTACTTGCTTTTTGGTTTTGTTTCTGCTGTCGCTTCGGCTTTGCATGGTTGACTCATCCCATGTAGCTTTGCGTCTCACCCAGGAGCAGTGCCACAGCCTTGTGCAACGGAAACTCGGTGGCATGGTTTGTACATGTCCTCCTCTCCTTTCTCTCTGGAAGGCCGATGCCTGGAGTCATGCTTTTTTGGATGTCTTTAATGCAAATTGCTTGATTGGGTTTTTGCTTCAGCAGCTTGGGGGGGGGGCTTCTAATTAGATGTGTGACCCATAACTCCTTCAAATAAAAAGGAAATGATGGTTGAAATACATATCTGTTTGCTCACTCAGTTTGATAATTTTAAATGAACAATGAAAATATTCCAAACAAGTTGGGCATGGTGGTACATGTCTGTAATGCCAAGCCCTTGCCGGTTGCAGGCCAGCCTAGGCTACATAGAGAGATCCCGTCTCAGAACTCTAACACAGAATAGTTGCAAGCACAGAGAAGAAACGGATGTTGTGTATACAGTACTGCCTGTAAAGAAAGCCCTTTGATAAATGGAGGTCATACCCTGCTGGAAGCCATTCTTTTTCCTCAGTACATCCTATATAATTTCTTAGTGTCTCTCATTCATATTAGGCCAGAGTAATTCTTCCTTATGCCCTCCTAGATTGGGCTATATAAGAAAGGCTGCAAGCCAGGCCCCTGCTTTACAAAGTGAAAATAAACTCAGGTTTCTTGCAATCCACATGCAGTCTCCCTAGCTGTCCTCCAAACTGAGTCAGTTCTGCTCAGTTCAGGTACCCTGCCCAAGCCCCAGGCTGTCACCTTCCTTCTGGAGTCTGAGCTACTAACCATTTACAGACTGATCCTCCAGGGACTATCCAAGACTTGTTATGCTTAAGCCAGCTTCTTGGGTGAATAGTTAAGTTCCTTTAGAGGGGTTCACCAAGACCAACCCTATAAATGCACAGAGAGCCTAACATTCCTTGTTTTGTGATGGGGGAAACTTCCTGATTTGGAAGGCTACCGTGGAGCTTAAAGACAAAACTTAGCAGGACCTCAGAGGTCGCCGATCATTAACTTTGAGTTTTTATCTTTTTCTTACACAGTAACCCTTCCCTTATTAAAAACATGCAGAGCGGCCACGCCTACTGCACACCTCTCAACGCAGCTTTACAGGTAAGATTAATGGCTGTCCCAAATCCGCAGCCAAGGCACATGTCTCCCCCACTCATTTCAAAATATATTAGCCTCGCTCTAATTAGATATTAAATTTTAATTCCGTTAAACTTTTTTCTTAAGTGCACAAAGCATCGTGCTCCCTGGAGGCAAACACATCCGGCTGCTTCAGCATTAGCGGGATGCTTAGCATTTTGAATATTGTGGCAAAAAAATTAAAAGTTCACTTATTAATATTTATCAGCAGTATCATAATTTCCATCCTCTTATTTCAGAATTTCACTTGAGGCAAAAATACCACAAGTGTAATTACTCCAGCACAGCTATTAATGTGCTGGATGATAGGCCGCCAGGTCACGTGACCTTCCATTGTTCACGGGCTTAAAGAGGAAGCCAAGGTTTGCATTTCTGCCTTTTCTTTGAAAGTCCATTCCTACATCGCTTCTTTTTGATTGGGGCAGGGATTTGGGTTTGTTTAAATGGTAGAATGCTTAAGCAAAATATAGGTTTCTGGCAGATTGGTCCAGATGACCTCATCCTCACAGGGAATGTTGATTTCTGAGTCTCCCAGCACTTGTTACATCAGCTAGGGTCCTAGAGAGTGGAGTGAGGGGATGAGCTGGAAGGGAAATCTGCACGTCTAGGCAGCCTATTGTACCTTCCTCTCTTGGTTAATCACACCACCAAATCACTTCTAAAATCAACGGGATATCCTGTATGGCTTCATTGAGATACCTAGATGTGGTTCTCAAGTCCCGTTCAAGAGCCTGCACTCCTGTTTGGTTATTTTTTAGGACTACTCCAGAAGCCAGGGCAAAGAGAACCTTAATAACTTGTAAATAACATGTTCTGTAGACAAAGTGCACACCTTACCCTGTGTCCCTTCAAGACCATAGCACACAAAAATTGCCTCTTGGATTCTACATTGTTTTATTCTCTTCCTCAGGACCACAGCACATAAACTGAAATTTCTGGGTGATAGTGAAAAACAAAAGGGGGTGTTAATAAAAACAGGCATTTGAGACACATTAGACATTGGGGAAACAGAGTGGGCAGGAGCAAGGGCGTCACCCCCACTAAACAAGGGTTTGCCCAGGACCTATCTGTACCCACAGAACTGTGCTCCCAGCTCCCCAGCTGCATCTTAAGTCGTTCCCCCCCCAATCCAGTGGCAGATTCACTGGACTTAGCATTTCTGAAACTATATTTTAGCCTGAACTAAATATAATAGGGGAAAACACTTGCTGCATTTCTTTTAATTACTTGTAGTTTACACAGTAACTTAAGCAGAGTAAATGAAAGCGTTCTTAGACGCCACCACTGTAAATACCATGCATTAGTAACTTCTTTTCCCTGGAGTCTCATGAAACGTGAATGTAAAGGCGGCTCTGTCTAGAATGGTATTAAAATCACAAGCACATTTTACATCCATGAGGCAGAAAGGCAAAATAGACACATACTTAAATAAAGAAGTAAATACGGATTCCTGCATCCTCAGGATGGCTTAGATATGTAACTGCTTCCAGTTACTATGCTGTATCATTACAGATAAGGCAGCTGTTTTGGCACCCCCACCCCCCCTACACACTTTTTTATTTCCTGGGGTCACCCCTGAAGCCACCCTACAGTTTTCCTAGAAGGCTTTTAAGGAGTCAAATAAATTGCTAAGACTTCACGATTTGGGGAGCAGCCTCTTTCCCTCTCCTCTGTGTTTTTGGATTCTCACTCACTGGACACCCATATGAAACAGTTTCCTGCCCTGCAAATTAACTAAAGATCCTACCAGCAGGCCTTCCTTTCCATTGCCACCAACTTCCATTTTTCAAGACAAGTAAAAATAATAGTGCAATAATATCTTTTTAAGAAATTACTAGAGCAACATAACGCATGGTATACAACTTATAAAATAGGACATAGCATCCACTACAGAAATAAAACACCGGGCTTGGGACAGATTGCATTATGCTCTGAGAAAGTGAAGTAACTAAGGGTAACCATAAAGCTTCCTATTTATAGACTGCCTTGTCCCCGAGGAGTGCGGCGTGGTTAATGTTCCCGAAGCTGTGATACTTATGGACCCCTGTGTCATTTCTTAAGTACCCGTGTGGTTTCGGCAGAGGCACCGGTTTTGTATGAAACCACCTACTTTGTGCGAGATCATTGATATAATTAAGTCCATTGTAAAAAATGTAACATGTCTGCTCCTAAAGGGCCATCAGATATGGAAAGAACCTGCTAGAAGCAAGGGTGACAATTTGTGTGTTGTTCCGATTCTTTCCTCTACAAAAGATTACTCAAGAGACATGGTCTGGCTAGTGTGTGTGTGTGTGTGTGTGTGTGTGTGTGTGTGTGTGTGTGTGTGTGTGTGTGTCTGTGTTTAGGGGACAAGGCTGGCTGTACTTAAATACTGTCTAAGAGTTCAGGGATCAACACAAAGGCTGCCAATTGGATACCTGTCATCACTATAGCCATTTGGCCTCTGCTCACCATCTGGGATCCAATGTTGGTCAAAATGGCTTTGAGAGCCAAAAAGAATAAGCAAACGTCCCAAGAAGGTGAGTCTGGCTCTGAGGTGACACCCCCATCCTTGCAGACACATTCTTGCAACCATGGCGTTTTGACATCTCAATTTAGGCCTTGGGGATCTGCTGAATATCCAGCTAGCAACAACTCCATTCTGTTCAGCCTGGCCAGGGAAGAATGAAGCTGCCCTGTGAGAGTGATCTTGTAGTACTTGAGTTAGCAGTCCCAGGAGCTCTTACATGGCCAGAGAATTGGGACCACCATGTGGTCTCAAGTAAGGCAGTTAAAGATGGTTGTCCAGCTTCAGCTTGTGGGGATTAGTATTCTGCCAACTGCTCTGCCCAAAACAGTGGAAATACTTTATTATTAGAGATATATTGAAAAATACTTGATGTCAATTATTTGAAAAACCATAGGAGAGTGGGGAATGTTCATCAAATTGAATTCACCACAGCGGGAAATAAAAATGACATTTCCCCTCCTACTTTTTAAAAGGAGACAGAAAAAAAAAAATTCAGATGTGTAAGCAAAAGCTGTGAGCCTAGGCATAGGGCCTAGCTCTGTGTTAATCAACCCAGGGTGAGTGTGTGTGTGTGTGTGTGTGTGTGTGTGTGTGTGTGTGTGTGTGTAGCATGAGCATGTATCAGGCTGTGACTGTCTTAACAGGCAGTCTCCCTGCAGTCCAGCCTCTCTCCCTTCTTCCCGTCATTTTGGCTTGTACCTTCTCGTTCCTGCCAGGATTTCCAGAATAATTTGGACTCTTGCATGATAGGCCAGTGGAAGTCACTGTGCCAGATTGTCTCCTGACTGTGCTTTCTCATTAGCAGGGAAAACCAGGCATAGTGTCGGCTGCTAGAGGACGACTTTCATAAATCTTCATCTAATTACAGCTGCCAGTTTTTCAAAGTCTGTCCTCTTTAATAATAAAATGAGAAGTCACTGGGTCACACTTAGTATCCAAATGAAGCAAGGGAAGCTCCTCAGTGTTCTCTAGGATCGTCTGCATTTTAGACTGGCCTTCATATAGTAGGATGAGAAATGAATAGTCTCTTACCAAGAGTTTAGTTTTTTTTTTCCATTTCTATGGGTTTTTGTTGTTGTTATTTTTTTTTTTTTGCTAACACTCATTTAAATGAGTAACCTTGTCACTGTTTTTATCTATAGACTTAGGCACCAAAAGGAAATCAAACTTGAAACTTTCTTTTTATATAGATTTTTTTTTCTTAAGTCCTAAAATCTTGGGTGATTGCCCTGAGACAGAAAGATTACCTAGTGCTACCTTCAACAAGTTATGTCAGACTTCACTAAACAGATTCAAAAACCATTAAAACAGAAATGATGGGGGGGGGGATAAAAATTGATTCCAATTCTATAATCTCTCCCTTTTCTATAGGACCTGAGAGATAAATGTTTATGGAAGTTCTCATAAATTGGAGCTGTGTGGCCACAATAATCTCATCAAATCTCTGATATCCAATAGTGGAGTCATCAAAATGGATAAAAGAAATGAAAATTCCATTATATTTCACTGTGATCTGGAAATATTCAGTTCCTCTAGAACAAAAAAAAAAGCATCAGATATCAACCTCATATTAGGCAGCCTTGTCTAGTCTAAACCATGTGACTGAACCCAGGCAATCACTTCACCTCGTAAGCACTTTGGTACCCCAAGTTAACCCATCTAAACCAGGCTGGGGCATATGCCACAAGTAACCGTGAAAACAAAATCCTTCTGCACTTTCCTTGAAATTTGTACTCACCGACCACAATGCAGAAGTTAATCCAAAGGCTATTGAATATACCCATGATTCACAGCCTCCTTGTCATGACTACTGTACAACTTCATATGGTTTTTTTTTTTTCTTGGTTGATGCAGGCTTCAATGGCTGAAAATAGTATACCTCTATACACTACCGCTTCCATGGGAAATCCTGCTCTGGGCAACCTAGCCAGCGCGATCCGAGAGGAGCTGAATGGGGCCATGGAGCACACCAACAGTAACGAGAGCGACAGCAGTCCAGGGAGATCCCCTATGCAAGCTGTGTGAGTACTGTTCCCCCCCACACACACACACCCCGCCCCAGCATCGCTGTTACAAGTGCAAACACGCCCTTTCTTCTCTAGCCTTTTGCTGCACCTTGCTTATCATTTCTGATTTCTTTGAACCTCCAGAGGAGGTGGTTAGTGCTGGAAAGGACAGTCGGCTTCATCTGGCTCTGAGTTTACATAGCAAGAAAATGAGACGTCCCCTCCTCCCGGCATCTCAGCCCATTATTTAAGTCACACTGGAATTTTTCTCCCCCCGAAAATCAGTACACTTTGGTGTACTGCTCACAGTGGGCTCAACTTCCAGGCCTGCTGAACCCAGCAGTGAGAAAAAAGATGCTTGTTTACTTGGTGGTGTGCTAAGTGTAACCGTGAGCACCACATGGCAGCATTATTACCAAGCATTAATGATGGCACAAATGAAAGGCGGCATGATTTATAGATTGCTCTTAAAATATCAAAAGGAAAATTAATAGGAGCATTACAGCAGCAGACGGCAGGATAATGAGAGCACATATAACTGAATCAAGTGATGGGTGCAGTTGCCCAGCCTGAATGTGAATAGACCGAGGACCAAGCAGACCTCAGGGGTGTCCAGGCCCCCCGTGGGCGGTGTCAGGCAAGAACCAGAGTCTCTGAGTCCCTTCTCTCCCAGGAAAAGAAACCACATGTTTTTCAAATGATTACCTTTGCTGGAGGGACATGGGAGGCTGCAGATTGGCCAGGTCTCCCTCTCCGTGAGTTCCTGCACCACTGTGGCCCAACTGAAGTGAATTAAACCAATGCAGTAATGTCGGATTCTAGAATAAACATTCTTTCTGGATTACTGACCAACATTTTAGTTTAGAAAATTTGAATGATAGGAATGGAAAATAGGATGTGTAGCAACTAGGAACAGAATGAACTGGAATCTGATGACTAAAATGAAGTAAAATAAAATAGTATTTATTTTGTTTCCTAGCATAATCCAAGGGTATGGAGACTCTGAAATTTGAATTTCTTGCATTTGAATTTCATGACCAGAGTGCTTTGAAAAAGAACTGTAAAACAACTCTTTCCATCTTTAACTTATCTGAAGAGTTTCTCGGCGTTTACTTCCCAGCATTCTAGGGAAGTGTGTCTCTTTCACTGTATTTCGCTACTATATTTCATCCTTCCTAAAGCGGCCTAGTTGTTTCTGACTATCATCCTAATGCATGGATTCACTAGTGAGTCCTCGTCAGGACAAGGCTATCTATCTACTCTGATGTCCAGGAACGTCAGAGCAGCTATCCTTTGGCACATAGGCAACCTCAAGAAATATACATTTGAGCAAAAGTATCTGAAATTCCTAAAAATACTATTTCTCAGCATCTGTTTAAACTCAAAGGTTTAATTGACATTTGTCCCTATTATTTAGTACAAAAGGATCACTGGAGGAAAATCTAGGAAGATACTTGGGTCCACGCCACTAAGGCCACAGTGTAGTTAGGCCAGTTTTCCTGGGCCAAATGAAGTCAACTGCAAAGTTAATTTGTTTAACAACTTTGCAATTACCCTATTACTACCGGAAAACATGGTTTACAGCAGTCCTGTCATTGGTAAAGAAACAAAAGCTTCAGCTGCTGTAAAAGAAGGAAGGAGCATCCATATACAGTGTACTTGTGAGTGGACAACAGAGTCCCTATGCCTGCTGACCGGTCAGGGCCATAGCTAGTCACTCGTCCTGACCCTGCCCCACCATTCAGCAGATTCTATAATGACATAGTTTTCATTCTTGTTCAATACACATTATTACCCTGCTATGATGCAAATTGTTGTTTAACCATTCCAGTGTATGGAAATAAATCAAACTATAACCTTTATGGCAAAGTTTAAAAGCCCTTGTTAGGATGATGGGTCAGCTGATGTGTAGTGTTAAAACAGAACTCTTGGGTCTCCTCCTTTCCTTTCTGTGCCATTCACTTACTTCTATGTGTCCTTGCTGTTTTGAAGCACTAGACGGAAGTCACTTAATGATGACTTTAAGGCATTATGCTGTTATCCTGACTGAGCTAAAGGAACTGCAAAGCCAGATCCCGAGCTTGTGCATGCACCCCCAAGCACAATGACTTTAAGCACCAGTCAGCTTTATTTAAAAATGCATGGAGCTAAACAAAGGACTTACTCAGATGTAAGGGAAAGGGGATGTGGGATTTTGCACCATTGTTCACTGGTAGCCCTTTCGGAAGTAGATGCTGGAGAGAAAGGGTGGTAGGGCCCAGGGAAGGAAAAGCTCATGAGAGACACCCATTATTTAAGCCCAGTTTCTAGATGACACACTGGGTGTATGTGCAGTATGATATCTTTTCACACTTTGCACCCCATGTGGAAATCCATTCAGTTTTATTCCCCAGGAGTCTGTGCTATCTGCTAGCTTCAAAGACCCTGGAACTGGTCTCCCGTTTCTAGAAGTCTAAGGTGCCTTTCATGTCTAACCTAATAGAGATTGTCCAGTTGTCAAGCAGTAGACTGGGACAGAGCCAGCAGACATGATAGTGTCATGACCTGTCCTTGGGAGAGAAAATATTTCAGTAAAAAATATTTTTTTAGAGAAAACAAAATATTTTGATACATATCCCAACACTCAGGAGGCACAGGTAGGAGGGTTTCTGTGAGTTGGAGGCCATTCTGGGGCTACAGAGTGAGTTCCTTCCAGATTAGCCTGGGCTAGAGAGAGACCCTACCTTGAAAACAAATAAACAATATATAGACATAGATGATCGAGATAGAGATAGAGTAATATATGTGAAGTTCATTTTGTAGGGTCCTTCAAGGTAGCTCTTTCTCCTGTTGTTATCGTTTGGGGCTAGTTTAAGAAAGCATCTCTCAATTATAAAAGAAGAACTTCATAGGACTATTGCATTTTTCTCTAGGGTTTTCCATCTTCACCAGAGCTTTATATTACATCATCATATTCCAGTTTGTAAACGTATAAAGATTAGTAAATCTGATGGCGTAAGAAAGTCAAGTAGGACAGGAAAAATGACTTTAGATCTTCAGGTTCTGGCTAAATTAAAAAAAAAAAAGACAAATTCCTATCCAGTGAGCATCACTGAACCCATGTGTTCAGTGGGAATGGGGTAATTTATGAAGTCACAGTTTTCTATAATGAAAACATGAAACAAAGCCATGTTCGGTGTAGTCAGAAAGGCATGAAGTGGATTACATAAGTTGATTACATACTTGTGATCTACCTCATGCCTGCCAGGCAGCAGACTCTTGGGCTTCGTTTTGGTTGTTGTTGTTTAATTCTCAAGACTGATGAGATTCACAGTTGATAAAACCCCTTTGAAATTAATATCACAGTAAATCAGGAGAATCATAAAGATGTTTTGGCCTCTGCTCCAACAATTCCATTCTCAGAAATTTATCCCAAGGAAGTAAATCAACAGAAGTAGAAAGATTAATGGGTAACAGTGGTTCACTGTACTATGCCAACAGTGGAAGAGAACGAAGACACTTGCAGTTTGCCTGAATCCTACATAGCCAGAAGAATTACAACCGGAAGCGAGCAAAATAATAGTAGCAACAACCTTCCCATTGTGTTTACTCTATAAAAGTTTGCCTCCTAATAGGAGGCTTCTAATGGGCTGAGAAATGACATGCACAGTTATATAGTTGCCCCATGCTTAGAAGGGCCCTGCACTGTTTTAACTAAATACTTGATTTCTCTCCTGAAATTCTTAATTTTTGAGCCAGGGCTCCTGTATTTGTACTTTTTGCACTGGACTCTGTAAATTACATAGTCAGGCCCAGGCCACACTGCAAAAACACAGATGAACCAGGACTATTAAAAATTTCAAATAGGAGCCAGGCACGGATTGCTGTGAGTTCAAGGCCATCCTGAGATGACATCCTGAGTTCCAGGTCAGCCTGGGCTAGATCAAGACCCTACCTCGAAAAACCCAACCAAAACAAAAAGATGAAGAGCCACTTATAAAACGTGCTACAGGCAACTACACTGCATTTTATTTTACAGATTCTTTTATTTTTTTAAGAATATGGGCATGATTGTTTAAAGCTATTTATCTGACATCTACCCCCCCCCCCCAAGCTTGCTCAACACTGGGCTAATTTCAGAGTCAAGTGATTCTAAAGGTTTCTGTCTTCCAGGGCAGTCCAAAGTACTCCTCTGTTTGTTTTCAAATCGTTCCAGGGGCCTGTGGGGTTTGCATACAGCATCAATTATTTAAGAAGCCAGCCATCCCCAGTACCACCTCTTATTAGTAATACTTGATAATGTCCATTAAAAGCCCCCTCCTCCTGCAGTGAGTCCCAGAGATGGGAGCATTTTTTAACTTGAATGCTTCTTTTACATATCAAAAGCCTCTTGCAACAGAAAGTAATTTGTATTTGCAAAGGATCAGTTGTAAATATGATTTAGGAACAACATTTCTCAATTGTTATCTGAGCGGTTCTGTGTGATCACCCCAGCCCCCCTTTGGATGAACCGAGCCCCAAGTCCATAATGAGAAAGTTGGCAGGTCTCATGGCAGCGTGAGCTTTCCCGGTGGCCGCTACCAGCCAGGCCTCATGTTCTGCCTTGTTTAGGGCTGACAGTGTTATTATTCTGATTGGGGTTCTGCTTTCTTATCATATTGTTGTGTTGAGCGCGCCTTTTCCACTCCGTTTGTGTTTCCTGGCAGGGCTTTTCTTGCCTTATTGACAGTTTGTAAAAATATGCATTAATTTGGAGTTTCAAGCATGTATCATGGTGTCTCTTTGCTGTGTTTGCTTGAAGTTGATTAATGATAGAACCTCGCTTGGGGTCGTCCTCTGGGGAGTTCTTTCACAGGTTCTGCATGTTAACTAGCGAAGTAGAACACACAGCAAGCCATGATTAGCCCAGCCTCCCATGCTCAGCGGTCCCCTCCAACCGCCGCTGTATTACAGATTCTCATTTCACATAATCATTTGAACATTGGTATTCATCTGCCCAGGAGGCCACTGCAGGTCTGGTAGCTGGTACTCAGGCCCAGCAGCTCCTTAGAAATGCAGATTCCAAGGCACACCCCAGACTGGCTTGATCACACAGTGCATGTCACAACATCCCCTGGGAACAGAGCAGCAGGAAAAATAGGTCTGGGCAGGAGAGGCTTCCTTCTGTCCAGGGAGCTTTCTCAAAGCTCATCAAAGCACTGAGTGCAGAGCCGTCTGGGATGGCGAGCCACATGTGGCCCTGAGCACTTTGGACCCTGGAAAGGATAGCGGATTTATGGACTTGTAGTAGCAGGTTTCTTGCTACCTCAGTTCCGAGGAACCTGTGGCCAGGGCTCCTTTGTTGTTGTTGTACAACATGGCTTTGAAGTTGCCCTGCACCCTGGGTTTGGGTTTTTCTTGGAGGCACCCCACTCACCCTGCGCTTCTTTCTGCAGGCATCCTGTCCACGTCAAAGAGGAGCCCCTCGACCCCGAGGAAGCCGAAGGGCCTCTGTCCTTAGTGACAACAGCCAACCACAGTCCAGATTTTGACCATGACAGAGATTATGAAGATGAGCCAGTGAACGAGGACATGGAGTGACCTGGGCAGGCTGAGCCCCAGAAGGAAGATGGGAAAAAGAAAGCAAACAAAACAAAACAAAACACGTCAAAAGTTAGCAGTGAAACGGTTCTCCACTTCTTGTACAGTCCGGAGGATTTTCACTACTTTTTTGACAACTCTGCGATGTGTTAACTCTTAGTGCCACCAAGAATTCCCATTTGGGAGTATTTTTGATTTTTCTACTTTTTGTTGAAAAAAGGAATTTGTACTCTGTGCATTGGATGGACTTGTTTGGTACTTGGGATTTTCCTCTCTTTCACAGTCAACATCAGTGTTGTAAAATTTGCTAAACTGATTCACTTGTAGCAGCAGACTTTGAACTGCAGTCCTGCCCACGCCGGATGGACACGGAGGACACCCGACCGCGCTTGTGCGCCCGAGCTGCAGACCAAGCCTTTGCCCAGAAGTCAAGGATTCCAGCGATGACCTATTTGCACAGACTGCATGTTGATAACTCTCACTGCCTTTACTCAGATTGTTTTCTCGTTTTTTTTTCCGCTTCCGGTTGGGATGGGGAAGGCCTTCGTGTGTGTATTGGGGGGAGGGGTTAAAAATAATTATCCCAAACTTTTTAATGTATTGCTTTTTGTTTTCTCGCTTCTACTATACCATTTTTAAGTTCTGACCTCAGGCCTCCATTGGGGCCCATGGCCTCTTGGAGGCTTCAAGTTTTCTGTACCTTGTGATGAATGTTAATAGGTGTTTTTATTATACAAAGCTGAATGTCATTTCTCGTTTGTAGTTTTCTGTCACTCATTCATTCCATTTTCCTACAGACATCACCACGTTTCTCTCAAGTCAAAAAAAAAAATAACAAAAAAACAAAACAAAACAAACAAAAATAAAAACCAACATTCCGTTTTGGTCTTTTAAAAAAAAAAAAAGGTTCCAAAAGCTGCACGCTACACATGAAAGTCCTCTCACACAGATGTGACTGTCCTACCAGAAAGAGAATGAATGACAGAAAAGCAAAGAGAGAGACTCCCAGGCATTCTTAGGAACCATGCAGATTCATTCCGTAAAGCAGTATTGGAGTGGTAAGGGGATCATTTCCGACTTCTTTTTACTTGCGTAGAACCCATCATTGTAACCACACCACGTTCCCACAGCGCAAGGAAACGGGCAGCAACAGAGACAATGATAATAAAAAAAAGTTCCAAAACAACCCTTAATGATCAGACTGACAGTTGCGGTTGTGAAGGCTCTGGTGTCACGAAGAGGTGGCTCGTGCTGTCATAACCAGTTTGGGTTGCCATCTATGTTAGCTAAACGACCAAAAAGCCAGCTTCCCTGAGCAAGTTTGCTGAACACGGTGACAGGCGCTGAGTTTAATACATCAGTTCAGACCTGCTTGGTGGCATTAATCTGTTTGAATGCAAATGAGACTTCACATTGAACTGGTGATGGGAGTTAACGAGGACTGAGCGCAGCGAATGCTCCTGTTGGTTTCCAGTGTGCAAAGTCGGTACCGCAGTTCAGGTTCTTATACACCATTCACACACCACCCTCAGTATCACAGACTAGCTGACGAGGCTCCTGGGGACCCACACAGGGCCCCCAGAACCTGATGACTCTAGGTCATTATAACCTCAGTCCTTCCAATCCTCCACACCTCCGTCTGCACCCACTTCCCTGGCATTTATTTATCTAGGACTGTAGCCTTTGTTTTAGTTCGAGAGCCTTTCGGAGCATAATTTATATTCTTTGTACCTTTTATTTCTAAAATTACCAAAGATATTACACAAATTATGTTCTTTTATGCTTTATCTAATGAAGCCAAATATCCTCTGATTGTGAAGCTGAGGAGGTGAAAGACTTTAGAGGCAATTAATGACATATAGGCTATTGCTAACCTGAGGAGAAAACAGCTGCCCCTTCACCGTAGATACATTAGGAGACTAAGTAGAGAATGGAACCAAAGTTACTTTGTTCTAGTTTTTTTCTTTTTCCTCCTTTCTGAACCTGTACAGAGACCAAAACTGACTCTTGAAAAGAGAAATGACGGGGCTACTGAAGAGAAAAAGAGGAACAGAATTAGAGTTCCTACAGAAGAGTCCCATCTTGAAGAAAGAATGAATGTATCATACTGAAACAAACCGGGTATCCAGCAGAGGAGACAGTTAGGCTGAGATTCGAAGAGAAGAGCTTCTGCTGAACTGGGCTGTGTAATAGTGTTTCAAAAATAATTTTTTTTTGTAGAAAGTGTGTGATGCCACTTTTGTTCAAGGGCTGTTCTGTGATCGCTGCGTTGATTTTGGTTTATCTTGGCATGGATCTTCCAGTTTGTTTCTGTTTGTTTGTTTTTGTTTTTAAATTTTTCTTTTCCTTTTTTTTTTTTTTTTTGATCATGATTTGGTCACCATTTTTCACTTACACACACACACAAACACACACACACACACACACACACACACACAAGTCACACTCCCATCCACTCATAAGCTTGGTACAGAACCATTGTTGGCAGTTACTTTTGAAGCTTTGCTGTTTTCTGTAGAAAGGGCAGTCTGTGGTCACTCACAACTTTTTATTTTATTTGTTTTGTTTTTTATCACTTTTCCAGGCAGCTTAATGACGTGCAGGCAGTAGCCAGGCAGGGTCATGGAAAGGGGGCCCTGTGCTTCTAAAACTGAGTGGTTGCTGGTTAGTTTGGTATTCAAAAGAGGATAAAAACCTGGTAGATTAGTTCATTCTCAGCATGTGTAGCTAGACATGGGTAAAGATAACAGCATGAGAAACTGTTAGTACGCATACCTCAGTTCAAACCTTTAGGGAATGATTAAATTTTTTTTTTAAAAATTACATTTCACTCAGTTGCACTTAGTCGTATGTCTGCATGCTTAGTCTAAAGACTGTAGCAAAAAAAATTAAAAAATTAGATTTTACATATCTTTGCAGGTATCACAGCCTTGCAGAAGAACCAACTGAAAAAAAATTCTCAGGCTTTACAGCAAGCAAACTTCACTACGAGTTTTCCAGTTCTGATCTGTACCCTGTGTGTGGGGGGGTTTCCAATCGCTTCTTTAAAATGGGGTTTATTATGTTGTACATATATCCCAATGTGTCTGTGTGAAGTTTGTCCTTTTGGGGGGAGGGAGAGGGTGGTTCTTTTTTTTTTTTAGGTATTGTTCCTAAAAAGGAATAAATGCATACACCTGTTGGTCAAAACACCTTTGCTTTTTGTGCAACTGCTTTATATTAACGATACTAAAAACTATCTTTGGAAAAAAACCTACTGTATGTAATGGAATACCAGAATGCTCTGCACATGTGCTTTGTTTTGTTATCCTTGCTCTAAGAATATTGGATGACATTCCCTGACATGGGGGAGGGAGAAACTCCCTAACCTTTTGATTTTATTTTAGTTTTTGCTTTGAAATTGTAACATAGTTGAAAGAATTTTTTTTTCATGTTCTCATTGATTAGAACATTTTGTACAGGTTTTGTGTGAGTGTGTGTATGTATGTGTGTCTCAGTCTGTTTTTGGATACATTCATCCCAGGCGTTTAATGCTACCACTGCCTTCCTGGCTATCGAAACAAGTTCACAAGTTTGAAAAGAAGACAGTTGTTTAAAAATATTTTTTCCCTGCTGCAGTCAATATTTTGCATGTTGGAATTCCAGGGTTACACTTAAAAAGTTTTATCAGCAAAGTAGTGATTAATAATGGGGAGTGTTGAAAATATTGAACTTTTGTATAAAAAAAAATTACAAGGTGCCAAGATAAAGACAATTTACTTTTTAACTACAAAGCAAGCATAGTAGAGAGGGAATCCGGTGTGTAAGACACGTGCACTGCCAGGAATGAAGACCCTTCCTACTTGACGTAGGCTGCCATACTGAACCAGCAATGACCCGAATCATCAAGACTTACGTACCTGACCACCAACCCTTACCCCTTTGGGATAGTTCTGTCTGACATGATATTCTCAACGTCCCATCAGACCTAATAAAACTTTGGACTTTTTTTTTAATTTAACCAAAGCTATGATGTTAAGCCACTAGCTTTTTAAGTCACACCTCCAAAAAAAAATCAGAATTGAAATCATTCTGAGGTCCATCTGCAAGGGCACAAAACAGACTCTGCTTATATGGAACTTGTTGGTACCTGTTGGTTAACAGCATACCCTCATGATATTCTGGATGTGTTTTGCAAGTCAGTTTCACTTTATTATCCTGAGAGTCAAGCCTACAGTTCTAAAGGTGTTCTGTGGACCCCACTGTACCTCATTGATCCCTGCTACCCATGAACCCGGATGGAGATGGCGCGGTCTGGGCTGGGAGTGTGGTGCTTCATGTATCTGTGCTGCCGCTAACAAGGGTTGTTTTGTTTTGTTTTGTTTTGATAAGGCATAAAAGAAACTCATTCCTTGACATCAACTGTAATTCCATCATTCCATGTCTGTGGACACAGACAATAAAAAAAAATGTTGTGTAGTCAGTACTTGCTGCTGACATGATAGCACTCTCAAATGCAATAAAAATGCTGGTTGTTCACACTGGTAGACAGTTGCCACAGCCTAAGTTTTTTCCCACTTCTGACCTGCTGACGTTGGACTTGGGGCCTGTGCCTCAAGCTTGCTAGAGCCCCTGCTACAAGACACAGTAACGATCAGTCTGTAGGAGGGAAGGCTAAGGAAAGCTCTTCCTGCAGAAGAAGGTTCCCACGTGAAGGGAGAGGGGCTGCCTGTCTGTCTTCCAGAGGAAGCACACTCTTACTTCTCTGCATCAAATTTGATAAAGAAAAACACAATGTTTAATAACTAGCATAAGAGCAAACTAACATTTCATAGGAAAAGCAAGTTCATGAATAATTCATTGAAATTTCACATCTGCAAGATTAGTCATCCAAATAAAATGCTAATGTCAAAAACAGGCACCGTCTATAATATTCTCATCAAGAAATCTTTTTGCATATAATGATAAATGCTTAGATTAGAACAAATGATTTTATAAAAATACTCTATCAAAAGTGTGCTAGGTAACTGCTTTCAGAGAAAACCACACACTGTAGTTCCTAAATGTCCCATGGAAATACTTTGATTTTTTTTATATTCTATAACTGTAGAAAAGTTTGCTATTAGCATTATTATTTTATATATATTCTAAGGATTGATTTCATGTGTAGTTTTCACCACAAATGATATAGGAAGTATATTGAAAGAAGTCCTCTGGTCAGGCTATAGTATCATAAAACCTGTTGGGTATGT
This sequence comes from Zapus hudsonius, assembly GCA_004024765.1. Classification (NCBI taxonomy): domain Eukaryota; kingdom Metazoa; phylum Chordata; class Mammalia; order Rodentia; family Dipodidae; genus Zapus; species Zapus hudsonius. Next base: position 8,046 of record PVHP010006349.1, on the reverse strand, counting down.
AATTCCAAGCCCATAAGACAAAATGGGATAGAATTTAAAGAATTTCACATCCTTCACCCTGCAGCGTGGGAACAGTGCAAAGGAAGGATCTACCCCAGCCCTGTTTTGAGAAGAAAAGTTTTCTACAATGTTATTACTTTTGTTTTGGAATGTTTTGTTGTTTTAGCTTTTTGAGACTGGGCTCTGCCCTGGCTGGCCTGGAATTCCCTATGTAGATAAAGATGGCTTGGAACTTGGAGCAATCCTCCTGCTTCTGTTTCCCCTCCTCACTTCCCCACTGCTGGGATTACAAAAAAAAAGAGAAAGAAAAAGAAGAAAGAAAGAAAGAAAGGGAGAGAGAGAGAGAGAGAGAGAGAGAGAGAGAGAGAGAGAGAGAGAGAGAGAAAGAAAAAAGTGTGCCATCATGCGTGGCTCCTGTTGTTTTGTTCGCACTATTACTTTATAAAGCAGCGTCTTTTATTCATTGATAATTCTCCAGTCTAGAAACCCTCTAGTCTGATAATTAGCAAAACGTTTGAACCTTTAATTCTCACCTGGCTACTAAGAATATAATATCAGGGTTAATTGAAAACTCCCTTAATTGCTAGGCTTAAACATAAATACTGCTCATAGCATACACTGGGTAAATTAGATGTACACTTGTATTTCTCCTAATTGACTCCAAGACCCAGAGCAAGTATGATGGTGTGCTAGTTTGCTGGCTTAATTTTATTTCAGGAATGGTTCCGTAGCAGGAGTACTTTTACATAGTCATTTCAGGCTTGCCCTTCAAATAAATAAACAGGGCAGCTAACCCAAAAGATAGGCTTTTCTATTAGATGGGGGTCTTTTATATAAATTCTTATTTAAAGCCAACACAGGCGGCTCCAGAAGAGTAACATCCTTCCCTACAACAGATTATTTTTCAGAGTATAAACTCTTCTTAGCTGTTGCCACCTATTTATGTACAGAGTAGCAATCACAACTTATCTTTTCATCATAACAGTCAAATAAAAGTATTCTTTATTCCAAGAAAGTGAAGTTGGGTCTCAAACCTTCATCTAAGGCCCTGACTGATGAAAAGACATAATTCACATTGGGTGGAAGTTAGATGCAGAAATACTGGTTTAACTGTGGGACAGTATTTGGGTTAGAAGACCAAGTTTATTTTTAAACAGTATTTTGTTTTTTAAAAAATATCTTATTTCTACTCTGATTGTAAAATCATGTTGAATATATTCATCAATTTATCCATTTAAACTATAAACGATCCATTTCCACCCCTTCCCCTCAGCTGATACCAAGAAGGTAGGCAAGGAAAAAGACAAGCTTTAAGTTATAATGTTAATTTGAAGGTAACCGGCCTTTCAAGAATTAATTTCAGCCAGGGCAATAATCATTATTTACCAGCCTGTGACATTTTTATCACTCATCATATTAGCAAATTTCCATTGAAAATGCTAAAATGGTTCGTCATAAGGCTGATAACTGCTTGAGCTGTAAAAATGACCAACACAAGTGGAGGTACTCAAACATTAAATTATACTGTAATTAATAAAGACAGTTAAACTGTCGACTAGCAACAGCAATTTAGGTAACCACATTTGATCGGCTATAAATTGTAACTACATTAAAATTCCAGAAATATTAGCAATATGGATTACTTGATGGAAGTCGGTGCTGATCACCAACTCTCCTTTTTCTTTTCTTTCTTTCTTTCTTTGTTTCTTTTCTTCTTCTTCTTTTTTTAAACAACGGAAGCACAGGTCATGTTGACCACAAATCCATGGGCGAAGATCAGGCCTTAGCACTTTTAATCTTGTGAAACAAGCAATTACAAATAGTTGCATCGATCTGTTAAAAAGCTTTAGGTGACATAAATTGTTTCCTGTTTAGTTCAGTGCTCTGATATATAAATGTTACAGAGTCTAGTATTAATTAAGGCCCTTAAACTACACAGGGTGACCAACATGACTCCTGGTCTAGAATTTGTCACTCCTTTTGTGAGCATTCTCCACGGTTATTGTCACCCACTCATTTCTCATTAGTGACACAGGAAGGGAAGACTGTTTTGTTCTGTCTTTAATACCAGCTTGATTTTCTTCTTATTCTAAGTGAAATCGCAGGATTTTTGTTCCTGCTGTCTTGTGATGGCACAAAGTACCACGTTGAAAGAATTATCTTCTAAACAGAATGAATACTTACAAGGGATTTCAGCCCACGTGTCACCCTTCGCAATACATAGTAGTGTACATTTTTTGAGGGGGGTTATATTTCTACACTTAAAATGCAATTTTAAATGGCTCACACATGCTGTTGACTTAACATAAATCAATGTATCATATATACTTTACTGAAGTTGGCCTGCCACTTAGAAAAATATGTGAGATTCAGGGGGGCTAGAGTAAATTTATTAAATATAAATTTTTGCTGTAATAGAATATTACTCTAAGCCAATGCTCATTTGCCATTAAGCTGTTCCCCCTTTTTTTTAAACATACACATGCTTTTTATTATTTTGCACTCAAGCAAAAATTCCACATTCAAAGACTTTCCATCTAGTCAGGAATGTTGCTGCTAAGTATTGTGTCAGGAAATCCTGATGTACTGGAAGACAACAGACAATGTCTGTTTGGAATGTCAGCCCACTGAGCAAAGGAGGAAACCCACTCCCCAAAATGCCAAATCAGTGCCGGTCAGCAGCGGGCATCGGGAGAAGTAATCACCCTTTAAATCCTTCTCCCCTACTTTTCCATTGGCACACAGTTAAAATGTTTGATTTCCAACATAAAAGATTCATTAATTACCACTTGAATATTTAAAGCTATTTTGCAGTCTAACAGTGATAGATAAAGCAGTGAATTAAAACCTCTAATAAAATTGTAAAAATATTTCGGTAAGTTTACCCATGTTATGATTTAGGGAGAGATTCAAGCATTCTTACAGAGCGGAATCTTAACAATTTTCAAGTGCGCATTTGAAGAAAGGAGCTAAGTGTTTCCAGAATAATTTGTTTCTCATTCGCAAATGTTTACTAATAATTTATTTTTGATTCAAGCTTGCTACCTACGCAATAGATCGGCACCTTCTGTGTCTGACCCAGAAGCTAATATTCTTTCACAATGTGCAAGCTGGCCTGAAGGGTTTGTGGAGCGTGTTCTATAAAATTATTTCCTTCCCACAAAATGCATCTAATCTAAAAACACCCCACCTTCAGAATATGGCATAGGTGTCCCTATCATTCTGTGCCCAGCATCTGATTTGCCCTGGGATCCTCGAAGGAGATGGTGCTAGCCCACTCTGAATTCAAATGCCAGTATATCAGGCTACCACTTCCCACCCTGGTCAGAAGGCATGGAGTGACTCCTTCCTTCATCTCTTTGGTTCTCAGCTTCCTCTTTCTATTAATCAAGAACATTGACTAATTGATGAGAATTTCTTCCCATTTTATACTTCTAAAATTTTAATATTTCCCCTGGGGACTTTTCTTGATGAAATCCTCAGCCTAAGAGAGTTTGTGAAGCACTCCATATTTCACTGGTATTGTAAGATTATCTTTGAAGCCCCAACCTTGTGCCATGGCCAGTTAGAAACAAATTTCATGAACATACATGCTTTTATCCATCTATTCACCCTCACCCACGCCTATCATTGAGAATTAAATAATTTACTCGAACCCGACACTGGAGATCCAGCTGGGAAAAAGACAGAGAACTCCTGACGTCATGGTCCCTAATGGTTCACAGGAAGAGATTTCCAAACTATTAGATGGTATTGCAACATGGGTGGTGCTAATGCAGGGGGATTCAGGAATACGGAAAGGCCATTTTACCACCATTGGGCACAATCCGGGAGGCTTTCTAGAACACATAGCGTTGAATGGAAACCCAAAGGGTGTTTAAGCTTATGACAGCTAACAAGAAAGCAGAGAAAGTTCACGGCAGAAGGAACAGAGCTCTTGTGGGGCCCTGCGGTTTGACAGGCAAGGGACTTCATTCAGGCATCCACAAGAACTGTTGGAGAAAGTTACTGAATAAGTGACGGAGCCCAGAGATAATTGTTTACAGTCTCGGGCACTAGCCATTACAAGCTAGCTCAATCATTTTTCACTGAGGCACAGCAAGGTCAAGATCCTTGCCATGCCCTCTCTACCTCTCCTCCTCTGTCATATTGACCTTCTTGCTATATACCTCGGTTGACTATACTTGGCCTCAAGGACCAAAATGTATTCTTGGTGCTGGAGAAATGGCTCAGCAATTAAGGTGCTTGCTTGCAAAGCCTAATGACCCAAGTTTGATTTCCTGGTACTCATATAAAGTCAGATGCATGAAGTAGCACATGCATCTGAAGTTCATTTTCAGGGGCAGGAGGCCCTGACATGCTCTCTCTCTCTCTCTCTCTCTCTCTCTCTCTCTCTCTCTCTCTCTCTCTCTCTCTCTCTCTCTCTCTCTCCTCTCTCTCTGTCACTCTCCCCATTCTGTCTTGCTTTCTGTGTTTGAAAATTAAAAATAAATGTATTTTAATGTATTCTTTTTGTAAGCAATGCACTGTCTCTCTGTAGCCTAGGCACTCCTATGTTAAAACATTTAATCGAGACTTTTACCGTATGAACATATTGTAGTTTGATCATATTCCTGCCTCCTGGGTTCCTTTCCTCCACCCCATTCCTTGACCACCCTGCTCTATACAAGTAGTTCTGTTTTGATGCCGCCTTTGCTTTTGGTCTTCCACCATCCTCTGTGCCACAGTGCTGATGAGCTCAGAACTGCACAGGTCTTGTGAGATCATGTGACATCATGGACACATCAGTTAATGCATGTCCAGAGGGCAGTGGCTCCAAGTACTCTTTCCCAGCTTGGGGCTCTCACGTTCTTCCCATTCCATCTTCTGCAATGTTCCCCGAGCCTTGGAGGTATGGTAGCAATGTCTCCATTAGGGTGACCCTCTTGGCAGCCTCTTGTGTTAGCTTTGGTGAGTTCTGAGTCTCCCCGTGTCTACCATCACTTCCATAGAGAACCATCTCTGGCTTGCAGTGAGAGCAGCACTCAGATTCCTCTGATGACTCCTCTGCACTCTTCCCTGAGCCCTGGTGAAAGTCATAGACTACCAAGTACGGGCTTTGTCTTCTTGTCACCTTGATGAGTCTAAGGTCTCCCTAATAATCACGGCTATCTATTAAAAGAATATGTATTCCTTCTTGCTTCTTGGCTTAAAATACTTTCCTGGCCTTCTCCTTAAAACCCCCTGGCCCCTTGCCAGCTTCACTGCTTCTACTGGGCTTATCTCCTGTGATGGTTAGGTTTTGTTGTCAACCTGGATCTTTGTGATTATCTTGGGTGGGTCTCTGAGGATGTTTACAGGAAGGCAGCCTCTCAGCAAGGGGCAGGATGTAAAGAAGCTCAAAGAAGCTGGAAGTAAAATTCTTTCCTGTGTGGGCAGTGCAGGAAGGAAATTCCAGAGACTCAGGAAGCCATTAAGTCTGGGGAAGGGTTGCAAGACCCCACCCTATGCCTATATAAAGGAGAAGAAATTCTCTCTTTGCCCTCCTGCCTGTTTGCTGTTTTGTGTGTGTGGTTTAGGCGATGGGTTTTTCTCTCTGCTCGGACCTGTGAAAGAGGGCCAGCCTCTTTCGCTGTTACGGAACTTCCCCTCAATCTGTAGTTTCAATAAATATTTTCCTCCCCCAAATTGTACCTGGTTTGAAGATTCATCCCAGCGACGTGTGGCTGACTATGACACCTCCTCTCCACATTATATGTACAACTGTGGTTTTTGCACTAAACATCTTCCAACTACAAGGATACAGATGAACTTTGCTGTTCTATGGCAAATCTCCGCTTTGAAAGGTGTAAACAAATATCACCAGCTTTATCAGAAGCAGCTGGGATAACTCACGAGAGAAAGTGTGGGAGAGTCCCGCACCCCCACTTGGGATTGCAGGCGCCCCTATATGCTAGCTGTGTACAATAACACAAGGGGTCTTGGGACCTCAAGGGGTGATAGAATATACAGAGGGTAAAGGTCAAGGAAGAGTGAGCTCCGCTGAGGTGGCGGTGTCTTTGGAGTCTCCATGTCTGTAAGAAAGCCCTCACCCTGCAGCTGGCACAGGAAGCCCCATTGTTGTGGCTGCCTTGGGGGCTCTATGTTTCTATAAAAAAATCCTTCATGCTTTGTAAGTGACCCCGATAAACTCTTTGGTTTACCAAACTCATGTTGGTAGAATCATACCTTGGTCTGCTATCTGAGCCCTATTTGGGGCAAAGACTTGTGTTCACTTCTCTCCAGGGGAAAAGGTTCCCACGACACTTGCCTACATGGGTCATTGCCGTCCCCCTAAAATAGGGACAAGAAATTAATGTTCACATGTGCTGAGGAAATGAGCAAGTATCACACTGCAGGAAAGAGAGATCAACTTGAATGACTGTGCTCAGATGCCAGAGCCTGCCCGCACAAACCATTCACTGCCTTCCACGGCCCACCAACCAGTATCAATCCTAACATTCCTGCACTGCTCTCCAAGGTAGGAATGCCCATCAGCATCTGGCAGATGAGGATGCTTTAGGTTCCCGAATGACGCACCTGAGGTTGCCTGGGATTTGCTTCCTTTGCTAACTCCAGAATGTCCTCCGAAGTACTGTTCTAACTCCTGCCTACAGAGAGCCTCTCAGCAAAATGAAGTCTTTATCTATGAGTTCTGATCATGAGCATGTGATATTACAGTTTTAAAAGATCATCAACATTCACTTTCAGCATGTTATAAAGAGAAAAGCTATGTAAATATGAGCCCTGAATAACCAGTTACACCAACTATTAAACACACGCCTAGGCCAAGAAGGCTGAATGGAGCATCCCGTGAGATACTGTGATGCCTTCTTTACAGATCAGGTCCACTCTTGACTTAAGCAGTGAGCATCCCCACACCTCCAAAAATCATTCTCCTGAGGTACCTAGAAAGCTGCTCCTACACATGTGAAGGCATCTATACCCAGAATTCCATGCTCAGTGGGAAAAGACTAAGAACAACATGTGCTTCCTGACCACAGGCTTCCCGCCTCATGCACGAACCAAGTGTGCTTGGCAGAGAGTGAGTGAAGAAGGCTGAGCAGGTATGAAAGGGGCCTAGGGCTCAACAAATGGATCACAGTCCAGTGATTTTAAATGACTCTAATGATGTTTTTAGGTCTCAATCAAAATTCCCACCTCATTATAATGACTACATGAGACAGTATTTGAATGCAGAGTATGTCATAATAGTCATCCACAAAAGTAAATAGAGTTTTGAGAAAAATCAAAACTAGTGTCTTTCCACAGGATCTTTGATAGTTTAGTGGGAGCCCCAGCATATACCAGACGGTCTATTATGAAAAAGGAAAAGAAGTCTCAGTATCATGAGCACCTATAAGGCACAGAGATGTACCTGAGGGGAGAGGATGCGAAAACAAGAGAGACTCTCCTCTGAAAGGCATGAGTTAATGTGGGGATTTTTAAGACTTTGTCCACTTGCACTGGGTCCCATTCCTCAGGCAGAACACCAGATTTTTCTTTGCAGAAGCTGACCTCTCCCACCCTCTCAGTCATTTCAAGAGTTTTAGCCCTATGACTCTTTGCTCACAGCTCATGCCAAGACTTCCTCACACCAATGAAAGAATCAAAGGTATTAGTGAAAGATAGAAAGTGATCCCAGAGCTGATGGTTGCCATTTCTACCATAGTAGACGAAGGGTCCACTTAAGTGAATGTAGAGAGAGAAACATGATACATGAGACAAAGCGGGAAGATATAAGGGTTGAATCCCAGAATAGACTATGACAGAAAACCAGGATGAGGAGCTCAAAGCAGCCCTGGGAACATGGATGCACACCAAGTCTTTTTTTTTTTTTTTTAAATTTATTGTCCATAATGAGTTACAACATTTAGTGGGCAAACAATGAGTTGTTATCCCCAATTCCCCACTGCCCTCCCCTCCCCCCTCCACTGGATAACCTCCTCCATGGGTCATCTGGATCAGTCCTTGTGACAGGGGACCATGGATAGCCTAGTATTCAGCCAGGTTCTCCTGGCCATGCCT
>PVHP010006348.1:47106-61058 GCA_004024765.1 Zapus hudsonius | reverse complement strand
GTGACCTTTGTAGAAAGTTCGGCTCTGCTGTTGATCTGAATTTTCCGTGGTAGCACGTATCACTGCATGTGCATTATTGTCACTTCCCAGGAGAGTATAAATCGGAAAGATGTTTTGTTCTCTGCTCTATCTCGAGGATCTAGAAGAGTGATACATGTCACCGTGTCCATTTAAAGTAAAGATTCAGTGGCTAAAAAGGGTTGAACATCCTAATCCAAGAATCCGAAATACAAAATGCTTGAAAATGCAAGTGTGCAGCACCGACTGACGCCACAAATGGGAAGTTCCACCCTGATTTTGCCCAACATTTTGCCTTTTTCTTTATAAATTTTATCTCTAGCTTTTTTTCTGTTGATATTGTAAAAAATAATTATGGAAGACTTCTTCAAGGTGGTACATTAATCATAATGTGAGCCCCATTTTCAGTTCTTATTAACATCCTTGCTGTGCTAATGATGTCCAACTTCCCTTGGCTTAACCTTGTTCATTTTTAGCCCTGAACATATGGACTCCTTTTAAACTTGGCAAAAATGAAAAGAAGACACACACATAAAAATGACTGTGGAAATACCCATGTTTCTGACATCCAGTGAGTAAAACAATGGCTTTGTATGCTTGCTTTATTTTTGTATGTGAAATGTAGGCTATAGTATATGTGCATATTTTGCAAAATTCATCTTTTTTGAGCATTTGAGAGGAAAATACACTTCATTTTGCTTCATCCTGAAGTGAAAACTAAATAATACTGCTAGATTGTTTAGATTCCAAATTCCTTTCTGATCTTGAGGAGCTTATATTTGGATGTAAGGAAATTAAATATGAATAAAGGGAACATCTCAAAAACATGTCTAAGGTCATTGTTTGACTTAGGGAAGAGCAATAAAGCTCTCTACTATGGAAGTATAAGAGAAAGATAAGTTGAGTTTCTGAAAGGGCAAATCTTTTTATTTTCACTTTTTAAAAATTGTTATCTTCGTTGTCCAAAATTAGATACATTGTATTAGGAGAGATTATGTTTGTATCCCCATTTCTCTCCTCCCTGTTCCCTACCCACTCAGGATCCTCTTTGGTGGGCATACTGGATCGATCCATGGGGGTAGGTGGTTATCAATAGCACAAGAGGCAGCCAGGTCCCCCCCCCCCCCTGTGTTGTTGCTGAGGGCGGCCATGTCTCTGGATATTCTCCCCCACAATAGCTCTTACACTCTTTCTGCCCCCTCTTCTGCTTAGTTCCCTGAGTCATAGTGGATGAGTTTTAAAGCTGCTTTATTGTTGAGATCTTAAGGGTCTCTGGACTTCTGCTTTAAGTTGTGTTGGAAATAGTTGGTGTCTGTCTCATTCCTGTGCACAGCTCCTGTCCCTCCTGTGAGTGGGGGATAATCCTCATCCACCATCAAGTTGCCCATTTGGAATTCCTAGGAGACCACAGCTATGAGGAGAGGCTAGCAGGGCAGCAGGACAGATCGCTGAGTTCGCCTGCACCTCCTAGGCTCTTGGACTCTCTGCACTGATCTATGCCATCTCCTCAGCATGAGCTTCTGCTGCTGGACGGTGGACTTGGTGGAGCACACATCACTCAGTTCAAGATGTTCAGCTTAGGTCATATGGTACGTAATGTCCTGCAGTCAAGACCCAGTAGCCGACCAGGAGTTATATTTGTAAAAGCAGAATTACTTGTGGAAGAGAGCTTGGCTTCGTTCCAAAGGCTAAGAGGCTGCAGCTGTGTTTTCCCCTGTTGGGATTTCCCACAAGCTCCATACAACTTCCAGGTCTGCCAAGATGCTCTGAACACCATTAGATCTGCTCACAGTGGGGCCTGGACCAGCTGGAGGCTCCCTTAGCCAGGCCCCCATTAACAGGAAATGAGAGCAACAGCCACAAAGGTGACACAGGCTGACTTCAGATGCCAGAGAGCCCCATTGAGCATCTGTCCTTTCTTACTGGTGGTGCTAACGCAGGAAGGAGGAGCATAAGGTATGTGACCTTGGCCCATTAACTGGCAACTTTTCTTCATGGCTCACAAAGCCACTATGAGGACCCTGCAATTGCTGAGGGAAACTATTTTGACAACTTGGGAATTTTTTTTTCACTGAGAAAACTAAAGCAGCGACGGAGAGATGGCCAGTGGTGAAGATCACTTCCTCTGTAAGCACGAGGGCTTGAGATGGTGTGACTATTCAATCTCCAGTATCCAGGAAACAGCTGGGCGTGGCCACACTCATCTGGAACCCCTGTCCTGAGGGAATCAGAGACACAAGAATTGCCAGAGCTCCTGGAAAACAGATCTGGTGGTTTGAATGTAGAAGGTCTCCCATAGCCTCTGGGCCTTGAAAGCTTGGTCCCCATCTGGTGGCAATTTGGAGGTAGAGCCTTGCTGGAGGAGGTGGGCTTTGGGGTGTTTGAACCCAGCTTCCCTTTCCAGGGCTCAGCTCATTCTTGCTGCTGCCAGCCATTGGGGCAAGATGTGACATCCAGCCTCTGATCTACCATCCTTCTTCCCCTGCCATACTGAAGCTCCCCTTCAAGACTGAAAGTCAAAATAAACCTTTTCTTCCCATCAGCTCTTTCTGGATGGTGTTTGAAGGCTAATTACAACAAAACAGCAAGTTCTGGGGACAGTAAGAGACTAACTCATGTTGGCCGCGAGAGGGATAGGGCAGGCTCTGGACACTGCAGGTGCCTAGGGCACCATATGGTACACACACACACATACTCCACACACACACAACGTAGAAAAGCCTGGAGCAGTCAGAAGCGAAGGGCCACCTCCGCATGTGGTTCGGGACTTGTCCACCTGCAGCCTGAGGCACAGCCCAAGCATTACTCAGCAGGGGGTGATGTCATTAAAACGTGGACATTTGGTTGGCTTGTGAGTGACTTTCCACCCACTGCACATTAGTATTTTGTGTCCTCCAGTACAAGCAGCTGAAGGAGTGAGCCACAGGACAAGGTACTGCCTTGGAAATCTTTACTGCAGACCTCCGCAGCTTCCGCCCTTCCTTGGGTCCAACTTTCCCTGGTGATTTTGCCCTTTTCCTGACAAAATGAAGTATGGATTTACTAGGAATGAGATGTCTTTTATTGCAGGTTTTAAAATTATTTTTTATTCTTTTTGAGGAGGGATCTCCTTTGATGTCCAGGCGGTCTTGAACTTCTGATTCAAGCAATCCCACCTCAGCCTCCACAGCAGCTGGGACTATGGGCACATGTCCACACACTGGACATTGTACTGATGTGTCTGTTAAGCTCACTATTTCTGTCCGTGCCCAGGCTGCAAAGCTGAAAAGATTCGGGATAGTCTGCCTGTGCTGCAACAGTGTTTTAAAAAAAGTAGTTCTGTTGTTTTCAGAGCATGAATTTGGGAATAAAAAAACCTTTCAGAAGCATCTTTATCCTATCAGAGCAGAAATGTCTGTGCACTGCTGACCTCCTGCCCATCACCATGGGTTCATTGTTCACGCTGCTCTCTAGCCAAAGTGACTCTCCCCACTGGGGCTCTTAGTCAAGTACATTGACCTGCCATTGCCCTCTTTCTACACCTCTTCATCCCTCCTGGACTATTTTAACATGTTTAATGAACATTACTAGTTTTATTATTATGTGTACACTTATGTAAAAATATGCTTGCTACTCTCCTCAATGAAGTATTTTCTGAGCCATCGTAAGCCCCACTTCTTTTTCCCTTCTCTTTTCTACAAAGCTAGTGTTTTTTGTTGTTTGTTTGTTTTTTCAAAGTAAGGTCTCACTCTAGCCCAGGCTGACCTGGAATTCATTATGTAGTTTCAGGTTGGCCTCAAACTCACAGTGATCCTCCTACCTCTTCCAAGTGCTGGGATTAAAGGAGTGTACCACCATGCCTGACTCACAAGCCTAGTTTTGAGAGAGAGAGAGAGAGAGAGAGAGAGAGAGAGAGAGAGAGAGAGAGAGAGAGAGAGAGAGAGAGAGAAGGGCAGAGACATCTGGTTTTATGTGGATACTGGGGAATCAAACTGGGGCTGGCAGGCTTTGCAAGCAAGCACTCTAACTGCTGAGCCATCTCCCTAGCCCCACAAAACTAGTTTTGATGGCTGCTTATGCTCACCACCCTCAGTGCTTTCCCCCTTTTCCCTGAAGTCCATTGCAGTTTGGTTTCGTTCCCCTCCTCTCACCAAAACGCCTACTGTCAAAGCCCCTAATGAGCTCTGTGTTGACAAGTCCAATGATGGACTTCCCTCCTCTTTCTGACTGGCCAGTTTCTTTCATTTCCTCTGTTCATTAGCTTCCAGGCAATCACAATCTTGGTTTTCCTCCTGGTTCACTAGTGGCTCCATCTCTGCCTTTGCAGATTTTTTCCCATCTTTGTGCCGAAGGCATCTAGAGCTAGGTCCTGATGCAGCCCAGTTTCACGTCACCTAAATAAATGCTGACAATTTCCTAATATATGTCTCCAGAGTAGACTTTTTTTCTTAAACTGCAGACACAAATGTTCAATCGTCTATTTGACATTTCCACTTTGCTTAATGTGTGTTTCAAAATTAGCAGGTCTAAAACTGTCTAGCGAGCAAGTCTAAACTAGACTTGCTAGTTGAGACTGTCTCGGCTCTTCAAGTTGAAATTAGGCTGTCTAGACTAGCAATCCCAAACTGCACTTCTGCTATCCCCCAACCTACAGCTGCCTCTCCTGTCCCCGTAGCCTTCCTCGTTGTCGTCAATGGATGGCCTGACTCCCTTGTTCCACATGTGGCCACAGGCTCCTCTCCATCAATCAGCACTTCTGGCTTCTTCTACATTCAGAGTACAGAAGGACTCCATCCACCTCTATGGCTCCCATCCTGGGGTGTGCTACGGTTTCTTTTGCCTGCATTACAACAACAAAACAACCAAAACCCTCATCATTAGCCAGGAATGGTGGTGCTTACCTATAATACCAAGTATCTGGAGGTTAAGGCAGGAGGATGGCAAGCTGGGGGTCACCTGGGCTACAATCTCAAAAACAAAGAACATCACCAAACAATCAACACCCCCATCTGATTCTCTACTTCCACCATTTCCTTCCTATAATCAAATCGAAGTAGGATTGTGACAGTGAACCATCCTTTAAATGCACGTTACCTGTTTAAAACTGCTTCCGTGGTTTTGAGTAGAAGCCAGCTTTTATGATCAGAGGCCTTTACTGATTCAGCTCATCCCCCCACCTGCCACCCCCTCCATCCACTAGGTCTCACCTTCTCCCCTCACTCTGTTTTAAACATATTTAGAATTTGCAGGCTATGCAAGTCTTTTCTAACCCAGGCCCCAAGAGAGCCGGGCTCTGACTTCAGTTAAGGTCCCAGAAGCACGGGGGAACAAAAAAGCCTATGAAAACAAACTGGTTTTCTTGTGAGGGACTTCAGCTCACCACTAGGAGCCTGTCAGCCAGGGAGGCATCACTGCTTCTGCTGGCTGGGAGACTGAGTAGGTTTGAATCACCTGTGTCTCCATTTTAATTCTTGGGGTTCCCTGCTTTCCTAAACAGTACTAACTTCACCTAGGATACCAAGCTAGGCTGTGAATTCAGCTGATAAAATTCAGCACCTCACAGACTCAAGTTCCTTTTTTTTTTTTTTACTATTGTATATGAATTATACAAAATACTACACATATGTATATTTGACCATATTCACCCCCAATTATCCTCTTATGCCATTCCCACTGATCCCCTTATTCCTAGTCTCCCTCTACTTCCCTGTCTTTCTCTGGTGACCCAATGAGTTTACGTAGGGTTCCTTTCAGAACAGAGCAGATGACTTACTAGGGGCTACCCCAACCATTGTCTACAGCTTCCTAGGGAGGGGCAGGACCTTGTGAGCACCCCCCACCCACCCACCAAGACTGAAATTCTGAGTGCTTTTCAGCTACCTCAGTCCAATGGCCTATGGAAGTAAGAGGTTGTCTTGGGACAGTCATGAGAAATTCCTGCCATCTGCTCTGCCTTAAGCTCATGCTTCTCAATTTGGGTACTGCTGACATTTTGGAGCGGCTCTGATGGCAGAGGCTGTCCTATGCATGGCAGGATGCTGCATAGTTTGTCTTTATTCACTAGGTTCCAGCTCTCTCTCTTCCTTTTGAGTTGTACCAGCCAGAAGTGTCTTTAGACATTGTCTCAGTCTCAATGGCAAAGTAGCCCATGGCTAAGGCTAAGACACTGCCTCCTGGAGGAAGGACAATGGAAACGGGTCAAGTTCGATTCAAAGCAGACAGTTCAGTGCCCATATTCTTTTATGCTTACTCGAGCCAGGGGAAAGAACAGACATACACATTGCGTTACTTCAGTCACAAGCAATACCTTTCTATAATACCTGCTATAATCTGTCGTCAGTCCAGCCAGCCTACATAACCATTAATAAACTCAAGTTTCTGGGAGCTTGTTGCTTAAAACCTCTCTGAGTGTCCATCTGTATATTGGAGTTCTAGCAGCTAATAGACAAATCTAGATTGTTTTAGCAAAAACAGGATACATTCAAGATTAGTAGGTAGCATTCAGAATTTTCCTAGGAAGGCCAGAGGAGCCAAGCTGGAGGTATCCCAGCTAGAAGCACAGCAGAAACTTCTGGAATATTCCAGCCCAGCAAATATCACTTTGGTGCTGCAGCTGGGTACAAATGCACAGCTTGTACATGTGGGAGTTGAGAATATAGAACACACCCTGCATGCACCTTCATATGTAAATACTATAAAGATGGGAGCTGAGATCCCAGACCCCACCATGCTTGGAAGGCACATTTTGGAGAGTGAGATTCACAAAGTGAAAAATGTCCTAAACATAGAAAGCTTGTTCAAACCTGCCAATAGTTGAGCCACTGTAGCAGGAGACTGGGGAAAAAAAACAAGTGAAAAAGTGAATTTTTTTTTGTCAATTTCCTATTTTCCCCAAGAAGAAAAATACAAGAAACACACTGGATTTCTAAAAACAAGGGCAAGGAGACAATTTCTTAATGTGTTTTCAAAAAAGCAAACTTCATTTTCTTATATTGAAGGGTCCTGGTTAAATTCATATTGTTATCGTTTTGATGTCTTATATAATATGAGTCATATAAGATACATGGCAAATAAAAACTTTTCATTTCCGTGGAGAAGCAAATTACAGGCTAAAAAAAAACATGTTTAATATATAAAAACTTTCATACAAAAGTTTCTAGTTGGAGCTTCTGCTTAGAAATTCTGGGGTGGACTAGTTTTCATATGCTGACAGAGCTCAGAACTTGAGAGACTTCAAAGTGGCCACCAGCTGTTCTTAGGAGAGCATAGGCACCTGCTTCCTCAGGAGTGTCCATTAGCCACACTTATCTTCAGAGCATGTTCACTAGGAGGCACCCTGGGGGATTCCTGGGAGCCTGATGTCTCAGGATGCATGCCTGGCTCAGGAGCACTGGCCTTCTTATATTTACATATGAATGCAGCTGTTTTCCCAAGGCTAACTTTGAAGCACTCTAATGGCACCAAAGATCCAAATGGTGGCATTTTGTGCAGGCCTTCCTGGTTACTGGCTTTCTGTGAAGATGACATTGTCTCTGAGGTGCCAGCTTTGTCTTCAGGATTCAGAAACGTCTTCATTTCAGGGTCAGCGGTGGGGTTGCCCTTGCATGTCAACGGGCCGCTGCTGTCGTCACAGCCACCAAGGTGTCTATAGAGATCCTCACTAAGCAGCAGTACGATGGCTCCTCCAACACACAGCACCCTGGGACAAAGATAATACCTTGGATGAGTAGTTCATTCTTCTCAGACAACAAACAATCCTGCCTTATTTAAAATATTTGGTTTTGAATTTGAAATTTAATTTTATCAACTTCAATAAGAGTTTTGGTAATGAGGTAACATCTTCCATAATGCATCTTCATTATAATAATTATGGAATCTCTGGTACAAATATGCTTAAATTATCTATTTTTACTCTACCTAAAAGACAGGCTTCCAGTAAGTTGTAGTTACATTCTAATGAATGATTGTACACAGGACAGGTAAGTGACAGAATCCTACAGAATTGGCTGGAGGGAGGCTGATGGTAGAGGAAAGCCACCAGGGAAGTTAGGACACAAAGGGACAGCGAAGGGAAGATCCAACAGAGGACAGACCTTGAAGTTCTTACTCCCCTGACCATCCCACTATAGTCTGGTGGCACTTGTGTGAACAGTGATAAACACACAGTGCCATATAGGGGGAGTTAGGGTGGCAAAGGCAGCAAGAGGCGCATAGGCCCAGAGACACACCAGGGCTGGGAAGTGGAGGAGGCACAGGAAGCACGTCAGCCTGGCCAAGAAGCAGAGTGGAGAGTTGTCTGCAATGTGCTGATGTGCCTAAAGACACCTGAGTGGATTCCACAGAGCAAATGGAGAGTGAGCAGGGCTTGAGGTAGACAGAAAAGAGGTTTTAAGAGTGACAGATGTGCTTAATACTGATACTCAATTTGACAAGATTCAGATCACTTAGAAGATAGAGCACTGTGCATGTCTGTGAGAGAGTTCAAGACTGTGTTACATGATGGAGACACACCCTAAATGTAGGTGGTGCCATCCATGGGTGATGGTCCCAGACTGAGGACGAGCACCAGCATTCATCTGTTTCCCGACTGCCGCTGCAATCCAACCACCTCCTGCTCCAGCCGGCAGACTTTCCACACCAGGACAGACTGTACCCTAAAACCATGAGCCAAGAGGCCAGGGAGTACATATTTACTGTTGAAGGAGGGGTGTTGGAAGTTCAGTTGCATAGTAGGGTAACAAGGCTTCCTCCACCAGCAGCCCAGATGTTCTGTCTGAATACCTGCACATATTCAGCTGCTTCATTCCTGTGTGGCCTGCATCCCAGCAACTGTTTCCTGATAGACAGGCCTTGTTTCCACCCTCGTTACCCCTCCCAAGTCCAGTGTCAACTCAGAAGACAGATGCAAATGCCTGAGAACTTTCCAGCTGCTTTTTGGACTTGAGGCAAGTTCTAAACTCTTCTTATAACTTCAAGCTCCTCCACAGCTGTCCTTGCCTACTCTTCCAGTCCCACTGCTCACTTGCTTCCTTCAAGGCTCAAACTCAGTGACTGTGTTGCACCTTGGAACACTTGGTCTCATCACATAAAACATTTATTTCAATTAAAATTTTCTGACTTGAAACTTTAGAAACTTAAGCTGTAGGTTGGGGAGACGGCTAGGCAGATAAATGTGACTCTGTGTACCCAGACCCCATGTAAAAGCCAGGAGCTGTGGTGGCTTCTGTAATTCCAGTGTGCCTAAGGCAAGAAGGGAGGCGGAAGATAAAACCAATCCAAAGAGTGCTCTCATACACACACCAAATAGATTTTTTTTTCCAAAAAGAAAATTAAGCTCCAAAAATCTGGAACCATTACTACAGTACAATCAGACTTAAGAGCTGTAATATATTTTGGATAAATTCCCAACAGCTAAAAAATTATAGAAATAAATTCAATAACTTACCTTTCCATTTCTTGTAGAATGCTTTTGATGTCCATCTCTAACTTAAACTTTTTTCCAAACGGAATGTCAGAAATAATAATATTGACACTTTCTGAAGGCAGTGGTAATTCTAGAATACAGAAATTGGAGAATCCCATTACAGTAAGGTCAAACATTTACACCCAAATGCTGAGAAAACTGGCACAAAACTATTTTAGCATATCCAGTAAAACTGAGAGTAATACTGTCTAATATTGCTTCTGTGAAAATACAAGCTCTCAAATGCTTTCAGAATCACCAAAGACAAATGATGCAGTCATTGCATTTGTCCTTTGAAAAATGGGTTATGAGCTATGACAGAATGATATCAGAAAACCCAGTTCTCTCATCACAGTGTATGAACAGAGTTGCTCGATCAAGGATTATACAAACTTGCTTAGAAAATCTTTCTACAAAATTTTATCCTACAATTTTCATTTCATTCTTATTACTCTATATCTGAGTTTGCCTGTTTAGCTCTCTGTTTTTAATAGAGAGGATACACAGCAACTATTATATTTTTAAAAGGAAGTCAAAAGGTTATATGCAAATCCTCAGAGTAGAAAAGCCTTCACAATCAAAGCCCATTCAATGACTGCTATCATGAAATAGAGATCCAATTACTAAAGCTGAATTTCTTTCTCATCATAACATTTTCTTCTCAGAAGTTACAATATCATAAAATGCCAATTGCTACATCACATTTCCTCAGTAATCTTTCCATTTGTTTTACTTCCTACCTATTATATTGTTAAATATTCACAAGGTAGATGTCTCAATTTTCACTCTGAGAAGTACCTAATGTTGTAGAAATGTAGTAACGTTTAAGTAATCTTTATTAAATAGCATATAAATTTTTGTTGGCAGGGAAGTTAAAACAAAGTGAAACAAAATCATGCTATCCTGGAGACTCTAATGAACATTCAGCAGCTTGCTTTTGCATGTTCTCTCTCTCTGTCTCTGTCCCCGTCTCTCTGTCTCTCTCTCTCAGTTCTGACCCTTCTGTGAGAAGAGTCATTTGTTAGAAAAAGGTAACAGAGTATTCTTTTACTTATTTTAACTTTTCAAGGTAAGGACTCATTCTACCCCAGGCTGTATCCCCAAGCTGGCCTCAAACTCATGGCAGTCATCCTACCTCAGCCTCCTGAGTGCTGGAATTAAAAGGGTAGAGGCACATACCCATGCCCAGGCCAGAATATTCTTCTAAACCTAAAGCATGAATTCTTTTTATCCTAAGCTACATTTTAATTTCATGTGTTGACATAGGACATGCCTGGTGGATGACCCATGACAGCATACATGGTGAAAGAATCACCCAGCACAAGTTCGGTGTGTGAGTAATTCACTTAAGTTGTACCTGAAGTCTCTCTTTTGCCTTATAACACACACATGCATACGTATACACATACATGCAGGAGCACACACACCTGAAGCATTGATTAATATTAAAGCAAACACACGAAGCAGCTAATTTAATAATACTGATGCAGAACTGGCAATACTTATCTGTCCACAAAGGTTTTCTAATGGAACTGACATATCAGTGTTGTTTATGTAAGTAAGAAAACATGCAACTGAAAATGAGCAGAATTAATTTAGGAAAAAACTCATCTAAGTGATATTGAAATGCATTTTATCAACTGCAAAAAAAAAACTTGGCTTTGAGCCAAGTATCTTTAAAAATATCTTCAAAGTTTTGAAGTAAATGTTAGATGCTTTTATAAGCACACTTGTTTCATTTGGTTCATGATAATACTTTGGCCCTCACAGTAGACAGTAAATGTCAACAGACATTTCATTCAACTTATGTGTTAATTACCTCTCCAGAGAAATGTTAAACTCAGTACTTACTTTTTCATTAAAAATAAACTTTTTAAAAAAGGTATTGGTACTAAAAGAGTTTATTACAAAACAAAGCCATTACCAAACAATCAAATGATACAATGCAATCATATAGCACAAGCAATAAATGAACATGCCTTTGTAGCAAAGGCACCACACACTCTGGAAGGTGAGCTTCTTATCTGTTCCTGAACCTGCGTCATATACACCTAACCTGTCACATTTCCCATTTTTCTGTAGCTCCCCAAAGGGACAAACACCAGGGGCCAAACCAGCAGGGCAGGACCAGCAGTAGAAGAAAGCACGTGAGTATGAAGGGAACTTAAAGATGACCTTACACTTTCCCCTTACCAGCTGTGCTTCAGCACTAACAAAACAACCAAGCCCCAGCTAATCAGTGACAAGTTATTTCCTAAAATGATCTGTAGCACAACATTCATTTTATCCATATCTTCATGCGACTAAAACTTGAGATCAAATACATAGACTTTCTGCATGTTAAAGGATCACTTGTTCATACAATATATAGCTCTTGATTAATGTTACCAAAAAGCAGAAAAACAAAGTCATTAGAGTACAATAAAGAGAATGAGATTATGGTTCTGTTGAAGCGTTAACCACGACAGTACTGCTCCCTCCCTGCTCACACATAAAGAGGTCTTTAACTCATGCTGTGTGCTAGGTACCATGCTCTGTGTTCTATCACAGGTCCTCACTAGATTCTCATAGAATACAGAGAGGTTCAGGTTTTTGCTTAAGGTCCCACTGCAAAGAAACAAAGCCATAATTTATACTTGGTTTGTTGGACATAAAGTCTGTATAATCTTAATTACTACAGTAAGGAGACATGAGGTCCTCAAATCTATGTTGGAAGGGTTATGATCTCTTCATTATAAATTGTACTTATGGCTATATTTCTTAGAGGGTAAAATGGAGCTAATGATAAGAATAGATACTTCAGCTATAAGGTCCCCCTCTAAAATACAGAAATGTAACAAAGAGATTGTATTGTCTCTAAATTAGTAAGGTACATAGTTCTCCCAAGGCTGTGATGATAAAACAGCTTAAAATAGATAGATTCAAATGCTGTCTACACTGGTGGTGACCAGTTTCTGCCGAAATTTCAAGTCTGCATATTGAATTACTAACCTGACATCTATTGGGTGTCTTTAAGCACATAAGCCAAAAAGGTTAAAACTAACTTGCGGGGAGGGGAGCTGGCTCAGCAGCTAAAAGTACTTGCTTACAAGTCTGTCGGCCCTGGTTTTATTCCCTAGCACCCATATAAAGCCAGATGCAAAAAGTGGTACAAGTATCTGGCATTCCTTTGTAGCAAGACATGCTGGTGTGCACACATACACACACACAGAAAACACAAAACAAAACAAAAACCCTCTGACTTTTCTCTTTCCTCTTCAGTGTCCCAGTAACCACTCATCATCTGTTCTTTCTCCTGGGCTGCATATCCAATCTAACCACACATTCTGTGGGCTCTTCCTTTAATGATGTCCCCCTGACCTCCCTGAATTGTTCTTTGCCCCAAGCCTCCACGTGTTCTCACCTGGATTCACAGCACTCTCCCGACTAACCTGCTGCCATCTTCCCCTGCTAAAGTTGACTCTACCATGGCTGTTGAGGGATCCTTCAAAAATGAGAATGAGTGGACTGGAGAGATGGCTCAGTGATTAAGGCCCTTGACTGCAAAGCCTAATGACCCGAGTTCAATTCCTCAGTAACTACATAATGCTAGGTGCACAAAGTGGTGCGAGCATCTGGAGTCTGTTTGTAGCAGCTGGAGGCCCTGGCATGACCATTCTCTCTTTCTCTCGTCTCTCTATTTGCAATAAACATTTAAAAAAATGAGAATGAGTTAGGTTACCAGGTGCCATGAAGGACCTCATTAAGCTTTAAAAACAGTGGAGGCATTTTTTACTTGTTTTTGAACTATAGAAAATGTCTCCCAAATATGGCACTGGGTGGGGTGGAGGACTCAGCACTTCCTCCCTCAGTCTGCAAGATGCTGTGGAGGAGGCAAAGCTTTTCAAAACCCAGGGCTCGGGAACAACATATGAAGCAGTCCAGTGTTGGAACATATTCTTAGAGGAATGAGACTCGATGAGAGCGCAATCTAGTCTAGCCATCCCTCAGTTGATCTGGACACTTGTGTCTTATGAAAGGACTATTAAAGACATGGCAGGAAGAAGGAACAAGTGGTCACTGTGAAGGCTGCTTCACTGTGCCTCTGTATGAAGGTCATCTGATATTTCCTCTTGCTACACTCATCTTTACCACTGTTCATTGGAAGTGAAATATTTAAATAGCATTTGGCTCTGATGGTTTATTGGTTAAATACTACATACTGCCAGGGAAGTTTCCTTAGCTGGGATCTAGGCACAAGGGAACAGCCAACAATCAGGAACTGTGAGCCATGGATACTATGATGGGGCTGTTTGTCACTGCCGATTCCCTACCCGTAAAGAGGGACAATGACACAGGCTGACTCTAATAAAATAGCTATCTTAAACCCGAGCCTGCAGTTTCCCCTCCATCTTAACAAAATAGGAACCCTTTTTTTTTTTTTTTTTTTTTTTTTTTTTTTTTTTTTTTTTTTTTTTTTTTTTTTTTTTTTTTTTTTTTTTTTTTTTTTTTT
>PVHP010006348.1:0-47006 GCA_004024765.1 Zapus hudsonius | reverse complement strand
TAGAGACACCATGGTGACCAAGTCATGCTGACTTTGTACCTGTGCCTTTGTACCCATTGTTATACTGCTTGTCTTGCTGGGAAAAATTATCTGTTACAACATAAGAATCATTAGTGTGTTTCTGCCTTTAAAACATGCTGGAGATTGTGCTCAGGACTGCTCCTTGCCAAAAGCCTACTCAGGTGGCACTGGTTGGTCCCAGATGCCAGTTCTGGTTCTTTATTAAAGACTCTCCTTTTTAAAAACTATATTGGATGTGTCATGCCTCAGTTTACCTGTGCCTCAGTTTACCCATAAGAGCTTAGCCAACAAGGGTGGGCGCTTACTTCCAATCCAAAGCAAGTACATCAGTCTGGCTGAAAGAAATTCAAGTTATTACCATTTTGTTTTCGGAGGTAGGGCCTTGCTCTAGCCCAGGCTGACCTAGAATTCACTATGTGGTCTCAGGCTGGTCTTAAATTCATAGTGATCTTCCTGCCTTAGCCCCACAAGTGCCTTAGCCCCTCAAATGCTGCCCAGGTTATTTTTATTACTGCTCTGTTTATTTTATGCCTGTATGATGGTACCAGGCTATGCAATGTCACTTCCCAGTCATAAAATTTGTGAAAGAAAAAATGAAACAATGACAGTATCAGAAGACAAATCAGCATTTGCTCCAAAGATCCATCTCAGGCCACATCAAGCCAGCCAACCTTAGCTCGCAGGGCTTGCTCGAGCGTCTTACCTACAACAGAGACTTTAAGTAATTCAATCCTATCCACTAGGCCTGCAGCTTTCAGATTGCCATATGCACCATGTAGCTGTGATTTGCTGACATCAGCACCCACATAATATGCATCCTATGGGGAAAGAAATACACATTTGAAGTATAAATGAAGCTATTAGGTAGATATTTTAGTAGTTAAGAAAGTCTACTTGCATTTTCTCAGAGTGAAAGTGAAGTTAACAGGTTTTTAAAATTGAGTTAAAGCAAATTTAGAGTATGCTTTCAAAATATTAACAAAAGTAAAGCTTGGGCTGGAGAGATGGCTCAATAGTTAAGGTACTTGCCTGAAAAAACCTAACATCTTGAGTTTGGCGCATGCACCTGGAGTTTGTTTACAGTGGCTGGAGGCCCTGGCGCACCCATGATCTCTCTCTCTCTCTCTCTCTCTCTCTCTCTCTCTCTCTCTCTCTCTCTCTCTCTCTCTCTCTGCTTGCAAATAAATAAATAAATAAAACATTTTAAATAAAATTTTAGTCTGTGGATATTGTATAATTAAAGAATTGGTCCCCTAAAGAATTTGGGGACCAATCTAGGTATGATTAGTTATGAAATCATGTCACATTTTTCCTAAACACTTCATAGTAAAGAAATAGCACTGTAGTGTAGGTGTGTGTAAAATAGACCAGGGGACAACCTTGGTGGTCATTCTTCAGGAATGCTGTCCATGTTTTTCTGAGACAGGGGTCTCTCACTGGTCCTACTTGCCATGTAGGTTAGACTAGCTGGCCAGCATTTCCCAGGGATGTACCTGTCTTTGCTTCCCCACCACTGAAGCTGCAGGTGCATGCTGCCACATCTGGCTCCTTTTGCATGTGGCTTCTGGGGATTAAATTTGTCTACAGATGCTTGCACAGCAAGTTGTTAACAGAGTCATCTCCTGAGCCCCTAACACAGCAATCTAATTAACTCCTCACAATTAACTACAGTGAATGGGAGCTCATATAATGATATCTACATAATAATACATAACAGATAATCAACTCAGAAACAATCAGTCACTTACTAAAGTATGTATCACTTGGTGGTCTACACCAAACTTTACACTTACTGGCCATTCTTTAGCAGCTTCCAAAAGTATTGTTCCAAGTCCACACATTGGATCTAAAACAAATGCACCAGCCTACAGACAAAAATATGAATTTGGTGTGACTGACTCTGCAATGGTAAGTCTATCATGAAAGAACCCTAAACCTGAAGAAGTCAATACTTCAAGAGTAAAGATTCCTTCTTATACTTTAATAGAAACTTCAGTAGCTCAAGCCTAAGTCAGGACTGGATGTTTGCCAGGGGGCCGCTGTGGCCAAGGAACAGTGAGTGAGGGGAGAGGTAGTGGTTATACTGGGGATTCCCTCCATGGGGTATACTGGGGTATACTGCACTTACAATAATTCTTAAGCCTAGAAGCCTATACTGACATTTAGCTCAGGCGAGAGGCCAATTGTAGGGCACCTGAGGCTCTACCTGTGCCTTTGGAACCTAGGCTGACAAGTGGTCACCATGACAGGGGAGAGAAAGCACTGCAAAGTGCTCACTGCTCTGAAAGCTGTCATTCAGATATGACTCACATCACTTCCTCCAGCATTTAACATGTCAGCCATGTGGCACACATAGCATCAAGGATCCAGGACAATGTGATAGTACCTGTGCTGGGGAAGAAAGTAGTAGTCTAGAGAACAAACTAATTATCCACTCTGGGGAAACTGTCAGGTCAGATCTTGTTGGCATGATGACGATTCTGGTCCTATAATAAAGGATGGCAGCTATGGGGGAAGAGACTCTGGTTGAAGAAGTCACAGACATGGGGCCATTGAGGGGGCCATGCTGGCTACTCTGGACATAGACCACACAGAGGTGAGAGTATATAAGGAGCCACTGACTACACAGAGGTGAGGGTGTCTATGTGGATAGGAAGTCCAGGTAGGAGAGGATGGGTTTGAGTCATGAGTGCTGCAAGAAGTGTTGGATTCTGGGTATATTTTAAGAGGTGAAGCTCAAAGTTTTTTCTGCCTGAGCACCTGGAAGAAGAGCTGCTTGTTTCTCAGACAGGAAAAGAGGTGGGGTAAGATTTGGAGAAACCAGAGTAGACTTCTAGACATGTCAATCCTGAGTAGACACTAAGTGAGGCATTAGATAGATGAATCTAGACTCAAGCTTCAGGCTACTGACATAACTGTGGGAACTGTCATTGTCAGTCCAGTGATAAATGGTATTTAAAGTATCAGAACTAGGTAAGATCATCCAGGAAGCAAGGGAAGTTAAAAAGGGGAAGTCTGCATTGGGCCTCAGTGATCTAAATATAGATGCTAGAAGATGAACACCCAGTCACTCATGTGGTGGAGGAGGAGAACCTAAAGCAGGTCCTAAACCAAGAGAAGAAAACCTGCCGCAAGGAGAGTGATCAAATAGTGAAGGTTCTGGAAACTGGAAGAAGTGGGTACGTGAGATAATCAGAGGAAAGGAAGCAGAGACAGCAAATATAGATGATTATTCTATCAGGGCTTTGGGGGGTAAAAGGAAGCAGAGACAGGGTGGGCAGCAGAACTTAGTAGAAGGGTTTTATTTCTTCAAGTTGTACTGATGCAGGAATTTTGGGAGTTCAGGGGGTTCCCCAGATTTATAAACCCCATGTTTTGGGTTCTTTCCTAATATTTAATGAAGAATAATAAAGCCAGAGACAAGAAGGACAAATTATGAATTATTGAGTTTATGTGAGGATAAATCACAGTTTGTGGAAGTTTATTTCAAGGGACTTGGGAATGGGAAAGGAAGACTGGAACATTTTCATGTGGAAAACATATTTCAGATAAGTGGAAGTTAGGTAGAAACTGGGGCTTAGAGAGTGAAGTTCAGAAGGGGCTGTGAACACATGGAAAGCTTTGAGGAAAGATTTAGGGGGGCTGCAAACCCTTGAGAGCGCTCATGTGGCAGATCCCAAGTGGGAATCCACACATTGTAAATTAGAGAACATCAGACAGAGCAGAGAGACCAGAATTAAAGAGATATTAAAAGACAGAGTTAGGTCTCCCTTCCCCACCCAGCCAGATGGCAAAGTAGGGTTTGGAACCGAGACTCACGTGGGGGAAGCTCAGGCCACACCAGACAAAAATAAGATCTTAGGAAATGGAGATCTCAGGTAAAAAAGAGGCAGAGACTCACCAGGCTTCCACCTTTATAGGGTTTAGTTTAGGTAGGCAGGGAAAGATCTGATTTGTTATTAGATCTGGAGGATGGATCAGAGTCCACCATATCTGGGTGGGGCTGAGATCATCATGTTTGACTGTGGACAGCAGGGGCATAGTAGATCAATGTCAGACATGAGTTCTAATCCAAGTTAGGAGTGTTCATTTTTGTGCCAAGAGGAGAAATCGGGTGTTTGGCATCTTCTGGTTTCCCCTGGGCCTCTATCCCTGGCTGAAACCTGCCTAGCTTTCTCCTATTCTGTCTCATTTCCCCTCTTGTTAGGAAACACTAACTGCTGATACACGACGACCTCTCTTAACTTCTTCAGGCTGAATAGAGGTGAAGCTAAATAAGGGTGCAGCAGTCAGAGCCTCCCTCAGGAGGGAGCACTACCCTAGAGGCCTAAGTGAGAAACCTGGGTGCCAGTTGGATGTTACTGGATGTTTGAAAGCCATCTGTATGTAGGTCTTCCTTTTTGTCCCTGAGAAAAACATCTAGGAACAGTAAAAAATATAACAATTTAAGGCAGTAGGAAGTGATTTTGTCTCAATGGAACAAACACGAATGCAAGCATGCCACCCACATACACACATGCAAAGAAAAGGAAAGAAAAAAGAATGCTTGGGTGGGCAGAGGGATCATAATTATTAAATAGTAACAATTAATACGTCATAATTATAAGTTTAAATACTATTACCATAGCAACTAACATGTACATTTTCTATAAGCCAGGAGGGATCCTCTGAAATACTATTTTCATCTTGCAAATGAGCAACTGAGACTGAGTCCTGATATATCTTGCCCAAAAGTGCCGGACCAGTAAGTGCTACAGCCAGAATTAGAAAGAACCCAGGAAGGCAGACTCGGGAAACTGGACAGAGCAGAAGCAAACACATAAAGAGAGTCTAGCAATACTCCTGAGCGCTAAAGAGAAAACTCTTCTAAGCTTTCAAGCTGAAGAGACTAAGGAAAGAACCCACACTCTTGGCTTGTTCATCTCCAACACCAAAGGCTGAAAGACAAGGAACAGCATCACAGACCCAAGGGAGTCTGGAATTCAAGATCTACCTAGCTCAAATGGGTATGGCCAGGATGAAAGGGGAACTCGAGGATGGGCAACTTGACAGCATTGGGGCAGTCAGCTAAGAAAACACTTTAACCAAGCAACCACCCAGGGTGGGGGCTTCGGATGGGGAAAGGTAAAGAGAATGATCATGGTTTGGGGCAGCACACCTGCAACAGGTCTACATGTTCCTTGAAGTGTGTCACAGCAATTCTACCATAACCAGGTTGGACTGGGCTGTGTGATGCTAATTAAGGTTCTGCAATGGGGGTGGGGGTGGTAGTGAAGGGAGGCTTTGATACAGAATGAATACAGGAGTCTAGCTGCCAGGGGCTGGTGGAGGAAGTCATCAAAGTGTTTCAAAGGTCTTGCCACAGGAAGAAGTGAGAAAGGACTTTTCGTTGATGGGAAAGTGGTAGTTGGGAAAATGAATGTCTGTCTGGTTAAAAAAAAAAGCAGCACAGGTGAAGTTTTGTTTTAAAGTTGTAGTGATCATCAATTACATAGCCAGGAACACACCTTAATAGGAGAACAAAAGAAAAGTCTGAAAATTCAGAGAAGACAATGAGTGAACCTGATTGAACCAGTGGAAACAGGAAGCAGTACGAAGGTTAAGCATCTGTCATGGGACTTTTTCCACCAAAGACATCCAAGGATCAATACAGCCTGTGAAGCTGGCGTATAATGCCAGTCCTTGGGAGGCAGAGACGGGAAGATTGCCACAAGCATGAGACCAGCTTGGGAACCATAGTGAGTTCTAGGCCCACCTCAGCCACTGTCCTTGTTTCAAAAGAACCAAAAAATAAATAAATAAATAAATAAAAAAATCAACAAAAAATTCAGCTGTGTATTTGTAAGAAAAAAATGTGAATTTGAAAATAAATGTATGAAAACATCCTTAAGACAGGGTGAAATGTCAGTTTAAGTTGATTAAGATAAAGACTTTAAATAACAGACACAATTCACATTGAAGCAATGATGTGTATATACAAACTACACAGAAGCTGAATAATGACACCATCAACAAAAATGTAAAAACTTAATAAAAACACAATGAGATTGCCAAACAGCTCTCGGAATGGAGAGACAGTGGCATGCCAATTAACTATCACAGAGCATATTTTTCCCTAGAAAATAAAAATTTTCTTATAGTCAATAGAATATTTACAAAAATTGCTGAAGATCTTGGTTACAGAGAAAGATAAATTTTAAGTTGTTTCTGTAAAAGTCTTCTAGGCCACAGTTTTGGATTATGAAACACAAGATTAGAAATATTAACTACACTTAACTTTGCCCTCATTTTGTTCATAGCCAAAATATTTTCAGAAGTTCAATAATACAAAAAACATTTCACTAAGCAAAACAATAAAAACAAGCAAAACAAAAATTAAAAAAGCAAGCCAACAAGATGTCCACCAATAAGAGACCATATAAGCTATCTATGGAAATGACCTTGCTATTCTTACCAATAAGAATAAAAGCACTTCCTTACCTTGATTTCTGCGAGCGATGCCATGGCCCACGCTATGGTAGAGCGTAGCCCAGCCGTCTGGATGTAAGTTCTGCTGGCTAAAGGAACCCTACGAAGAAAGAAAACAAATTAGAGATCAAATGCTGCTGTGAAAGAACAGGATATAAGAATGACTAATCTGTCTAGATCTGAGAACCATTTTAACATATCTATCTGATAAATTATTTCTTGAATTAAAGAATATTTAACTTTATTATGAAACGCCTTCTGTGATGGACACTGTCTAATCACCCAGTGTGGTATTTCAGAAAGTCAAATGTTTTAGATCACTCCTGTGTTTCACTTAGAGAATTTAATCACACATAAAGGTGATCTCTTCTTAATGTTTCCCTTTCTTTGCACACAGAATAGCCAGAGTCATCCTGAAGAACACATTGCTTTGTCATGTACACATAGAAGGGCTTGAAGTAGAGATGAATAGACTCCAACTCCAAACCTATCTTCTATAGAAAGTCCTGAGTGGAAGCTCAACTTTTTTTTTTTGCTTATTTGCATGCAAGGCAGTGCCTAAATGGGCTTGCTCTCCACTGCGCCCATCACCCTCCACCCCCTCCTAGCCTCTGACAGTGTTTCTAGATTTCATAGAAGACTTCAAAATAGTGTAATTATATACTTATGTACTTATGTTGCAATGAGAAAGTTCATGAAAGTTTGGCTTTTTAATAAGGGTTTTTTTTTTTTTTAAGAACATAATTCACATTGCAAATAGTACTAAATTTACAGATCTGAAATCTAGGCTGCAAATTTGCAGGAAAAAAAGACCACAAAATATCCTGATCAAGGTATTTACTTCTACAGAGTAAACTTGGTGATAATCTTACTATAAAACACACCCATTTACACTATAAATAGCAGAAAATTAGACCACAATGAAAAACTGCTTTCATTCCAATATTTTACAAAGTTTCCTAAGCAGCAGGGGTTTTTGTAGGACTTTTGAAAAATTTGACAATTTTCACTAACAGCTTTATTTTATGTGAGCCAGTATCACTCATAAGTGACAAACATAAATGTATTCTAATTTTGCTTAAGCCTAAGCAAAGTGATCCATATTCCTTCAACAATGGGGCCACTACCAGGCACATAGTAAGACTTCCCAGGAGGTAGTACTTAACTTCTTAAAAATAAACATGTCATGGTTTGATCCAAGTGTCCCCCACAAACAAATGAATGTGTTCTGGGAAATCGATCCTCAGCTGATGGTAGTTTGGATTTTACAACCTCGATGGAGCTGTGTTGTTGGGGGCGGGCTTATGGGATTATAAACCAGCTTCCCCTTGCCAGTATTTGGCACACTTTCCTGTCGCTGTTTCCAGTACTGTTTCAGAGGTGATGTTCACCCCTCTCTGTTCATGCCATTGTTTTCCCTGCTAGGATGGAGTCTCCCCTCGAGTCTGTAAGCCAAATAAACCCATTCCTCCACAAGCCGCTTTTGTTTGGGTTCTTTCTGCATAGCAACTAGAAAGCTGACAGCAACAAAACATAATAATGCGGAGTTCTCAGCTTTGTTCTGGAAGAGCTAACTGGGCAGTGAGTTGTGTGGGACTCAGGGAAACCAGTGGGCCACTGAGTCACATGACCATTTCACAGAAGTAGTTGTGCCAAGAACTTTCCCTTAACTCCTGATCTTTACTGGTGGTAAGACCCTGGTGGAGACTACCACAGGTCTCAGACAATCTTAGACATCTACGATCTGCTCAGCAATGTGCTAGCCAACTGCTACAGCTCACTGTTAGGTAAAAGCCATTAGAATAGACCTAAATATTTCAAAATATATCCTGCCTTAAGACTGTAGTTGCATAATTAGGAGCTTAAGGCAAATGAAGTATTCCAACAGGACTTTCTCATCTTTAAAACATGATCGTGCCTAGAATTAACAGAAAAGGGGCACGTAAATCACTGTGTCAGGTAAGCAAGGCTTTACATACTACACATCTAAAAGATGCTACTGATGTTTACATGCGTCCAGGAAACTCAGAATTACTACTTTCATCCCACCACCTCTTTCTCTCCAAAATGTCTAGAAAAAGTACTGGTAGAGCAGGAATTTAATAGGTATTTTAACAAAGAAAAAGGTTTTGTATTTTTTATTTTGTACTCTGCATGAATAGATACTTGAGAAACCATTTTAAGAACTAGTAGGCGCCTCTTATAACAAACAAGCATGGCAAAGTCAGGAAGCTGCTCACTCTTCCACAGCTCCTTCTACTGAGCTCTCCAGGATGCCAACATGCTGGCAGCTTCATCTCAAACATGGGCTTTGGAAAATTGTTTCAAAATAGAAATAATTGGGCATAATTTTCAGCATTCATCATGTAGTCTCCGGATGATTGGGACCACCTTCCACAGCTCTCACTGGTCAGACCAGCCATGAATTAGATCTTTAATCTCCATGGAAACATTCACTGGCTCCATCAAGTGACTTGAGCAGCGTTGCCTGCAGCCTCCCCTGCTGTATCTGTACTTCATACTATGTAAGTAAAAGGTGCAAGGTTTTAATTTTACAAACTTTGTGTGCACGTGTATGCATGGTCACATGTGTGTGGGGGCACATCCATGTGTGTGTCTATAAGCCAGAGTTTGACATCATGTATCTTCCTTGATCACTATTTCACGGAGGCAAGGTCTTTCACTAGAGCTGGCTGATTTGGCTCGTCTATTTAGGCAGGCTGCCCTGGTGAATCCCACCTCCACTTCCCTGGGATTCCAGGGAAGCATCCATATCCACCCAGCATTGACACGGGTGCTGGGAATCCAACTTGGTCCACACAAATGTGTAGCAAATACTTTATCCACTGAACCATCTCCCCACCCCTCATTTTAAAAGCTCTTTAAGAGACAAACCTGAAACTTAGAATAGAACAGTTACCTGAATATAGGAATCCCCACCACAGAGTAAGTATCATTTAGATGCATAAAGATCTGAAAGAGAAAACCTAGCAGTTAGGATGAAACAAGAAATTTCCAAATAAAACCTCTATTTTGACCTTATATGAACACACACACACACACACACACACACACACACACACACACACACACAGAGAGAGAGAGAGAGAGAGAGAGAGAGAGAGAGAGAGAGAGAGAGAGAGAGAGATTCTAATTTTTTATTATAGGGATATATTTTTTTAACATTTTACTGATACCATCCATCCATCCACACTATGTATAATGATATACACACAATGACCACAGTCCCCTCCTCCCACCCTCCTTTACCCTGTCATATGGCCCCTCCACTGAGTCTCTTCTTCCCACTGGTCCCACTTTCAGTCTTTTGAAAATTTTTATGTGTGTTCAAAATATATTTAGATCAGGATAACTGGACAGGGAGGAGGGAAATGGGGGTACCACCACACGATTTGCTCATACAATGTATCTAATTATTGATAATAAATGTGCTAAAAAAAGAAAATTCAAGGCCTACTTGTCTCTTCTGGAGAAAGGTTCTATAATCTCTTGTCCCTGGAGACAAACCAAGTTCTAGGTACAAACGAAAGAAAACTCTGAGGTTAAGTTGATGTGTAACTTAAATGGAGAATTCTCTTCACAGATCTCAGGGTCTTTCTTCCTAGAGGATCTCTAAACTGTCATAACTGAATCGAGCTTTCCAGCATTCTGGATCAGATAAGACCCCTAAAATCTATTCTAACTGTAACCTCAGAAAAGACTTGAGGTCATAGAGACCTGCCTGTCATGGGTACAAAAACATGTGGATTAATGGAAACTCTCTCTAAGCCAAACACATGGCAGCCAAGGATATCCTTTTCTCTTGTGTCTCTGGGTATATTTCTGCCACTTTCCTTTCCTCTGTTAAGCCATGTACAGAATTTAAAAACTGGAATCTTTCTTACTTTATAGTCTGATAAGACTTATGGAATATTCCTTCAAAAATATCCATGCTCTTTTTTGGCTTTCCAGCTCTCTTGGATGGACTGAGATGAGGGACCCTCACTTCCACCTGGGCTCTCCCCCTCCTGCTTCCCACTTGGCAGAAGTTCTCTGTACTTCCTCCTCTTTTTGTTACCCTGTGTACTTACTTGTTCCTATCAACTGATGAACAAGGCAGGGGCTGGGGAGACAAACCTGGGGAGAGGCTCAGTGGAGAAAGCGTTTGCTGCACACATGAGGACCGACTGGAGCGTGGATGTTGGTGCTATGTAAGTATACATACTATTACATAGGTGCTATGTGTGCCCAGCACCTATGTAAGTGAGAAGCAGGCATGGTGGCCTGACTGTAATCCCAGCATCAGGAGGCACAGTGTACACAGGAACCGCAGGCCAGACTATCTGGCTAGACTAGCCTAATCTATAAGCTCTCAGTTGACTGAAAGACCCTGCCTGCCTCAGCAAACAAAGTGCAGGGTGACTGAGGGAGATACCTGACTCCAACCTTCGGCTCCACATACATGCACATACATGTGTACCTGTCCCCACATACGTATGAGTATGCACATGCACACGCACACACACACACACACACACACACACACACACACACACACACACACACACCATCAACAAGAGCAGCATATCATGAGACACCAACAAAGCCACAGAGAGCACCTTGCAAGCTCCCAATGCAGGTTTGCTTCAGCTGTGGTCATGTGACTCCATTTATAAAGTCTTATTTTGGGGAGTTTGGAAAGACATTTTCTGCTCCAGTCTACAGCTAAAGAAAAAAACAGACAGCAGGGTTCACGCAGACAGGCTTTTTATAACTAAAGTAAAACTGGAATGTAAGGGTAGAAGAGACTGTCTTTAAAGAATTAGGTTAGGTGTACATACATTGAAACGAACATTCATTACCTCTAACCTTGGATTTCTCAAATCTGCTTTCCACCCAAACTGCTTCATCAGTGAAATTCCAAGTACTCTTCCTGCCTCCTGGAAAGCAGTAAGTTACAGGAAAGATAAGAATACACTTAAAGTGAAAACCCGAAACACAAGCAAAACTAGCAGATTTGGAGAAAAAATAAGTCATATTATCTGATGGCCATTAAGTAATATTGAAATGTTACTATAAAAATTGTCTTTGCAAGGCATCAGGGCTGAATTTTACCTTTGCTATCCTTTAGTTCACCCCTTGGCATTGATGCCTACTCATGTGTAATCTCTATTCTTATCATTTTAGTTATATAGAGTAACAAGATCATGACTGATAATCATGATCATCTTAATTTGAAGAAAATGAATGCAAGCTGAAAGACTGATCATTTAAAAAATTTACTCATTTGTAAGTAGAAATGGAGAGAGAAAAAAATGAATATGAATATACATATGAATGGGCATGCCAGGGCCTCCTGCCACTTCAAACAAATTCCAGATACACGTGTCACTTTGTGCATCTGGCTTTATGTAGGTACTGGGGAACTGAACCCAGGCTGTCAGGTTTTGCAAGTAAGTGTTTTTAACCACTGTACCATCTCTGCAGCCTGAGACTGATCATTTTATCTATTATCCTCTATGTTTAAAAATGATAAGATCAGTACTATATGAAACTAAGCTTGGCTAAAAGACACAGATCACTTTTATACCACTGAACTTTGAAAGGACCAAACAGTATGGTTCTGTGATGGAAACTGAGATGCCCACTCTTCCTAGTCTGTTGAGACTGCATGTGAATTTGTACACTGAAGTCTGGGTCCCAGTGACAACCCCACAAACGGCTTCTGGTGCAGAGTAGCCCCCAATAGGAGCAGAACTCTAATGAAGGCCCACAACATCAGCATTCACACACAAAGGTCACTGATGAATTTAAAGAAATATTTAGGAAGAATGTAAAGGAAGGCATCATGTGGAATGGCACACCATTCTTCTTCAGCACCTGAGGCTAAGTTAAAAAGCAATATGAACTTTCTTTTGGTGTGGCTGTATATGTATGTTCACACGTAGTCACATGTGTGTGGGTGCGTGCTTATGTATGTGCGTGAATGTGGAGGCCAGAGATCAACGTTAGGTATCTCGCTCCATCACTCTCTACCTTATTCTTTGAGAGAGAGTCACTTGCTGAACCTGGAGCTAGGCTGGCCACTGAGCCCTGGAGATTCCCTGCCTCTGCCTCCTTAGCACTGAGGTTACGGGGCAGAGACCCAAACTCAGGTCCTCATGCATACATGGCAAACACTTGAGCCATCCCCTAGGCCCAGGAAAGTGCACTTTCAAAGCTATTTAATCATTTGAAGTTAGGCCCAATTATCTGTCTAGAGCAAGGTAATTGCTTTCTTATTAATCACTTGGTGTGCATGTGCTGGCCTTCGAGCTTCTGGGAGAATCTCCTGCCTTCACTTCCCATCTCACCATTGGAGAAAGAAGCCTATCAGCTTCTGGCTTTTTCATGGATTCTGGGGTTCTGAATTAAGGTACTACTTAGGGTTACATGGCAAGTACTTCACGCACTGAGCCGTGTCTCCAGACCCAAATTACTTATTCTATGAGAGGTTGTCTTTGCATACCTGTGCAGGGAAAGCCTTTCCAACAGCTCCACTGCAGCGACAGGAGACCCTGAAAGTCAAGTCAGCCACTTTCTCTCCATCACTCTGGAATTCTTCTCCCTGAAGGTTTTCTTTGCTTTGCTTTGGGTTATCTCCTGCTTGCTCTTCCAGCTCCCATTCCCTATGATTCTCTTCAGGTATTTGCATCTCATCTTCTTTAAATTTCTTAGCAACGATGATTTCATTTTCTCCTTTTCTTTTCCGTGGGTTAGCATCTGTTTGAGCAAGTTTTTCCTTTTCTTTGTCACGTTCAAGAAGATTTTTCCAATGTGAAATGGCATCCAACCAACTTCCTTGATCATCGTTTATGAGTCTTTGTATTTCACTAAGTATTTTTCCTAAATAAATACAAACTCAGTTTATTTATTTTCTAGCTTTAAAGGCCAATTGTCTATGACATTCATCAGACACCAAATTCCATTACCTTTATTTCTTTAAAATAAGTTTTGTTGAATTGAATCCTGAATAAAATTTCTTTCATTTAGAATTTATATAACCTATCATAATATTATACAGAATAAATTTCATTATTATATCACATGCACCAAAGTTTTGTTAAAACTCCTATACAATTCCTATATGATACTTTCACAAGATCACTTACCCTTTCATAGGTGCATCTGTCTTGTGAGTATATGTACAGATCTAGAGGGTGTCCTGATCTTTAGGGTAATTGCTATCTTGCCTATAGAAACTGAGGTTCAAAAGAAGAAACTGAAAGCACTGACATCAATAACAGAGCAGCTGGACCTTGGCCTGCTCATTTTGGGCCAGTTACTACATAAATTAGAAAATGCGTTTCCAAAAAGTTTACGTTCAGATGCACAATGCACTCATCACTCAAAGCTACTGGCATGCTCAGTGAACTTGAACCTTTTTACCATGAACAGGAGTCATCCAAACGATCTGAGTCATCTCTACTTCCTCAGCAAAGAAGGCACATGGAATATTGGCAAGAAATTATATTGACCCCACACTTTTGGATTTACTTTAAAATAATTTCTCCTGTTTGGTCTTGATGTTCTGTGATTTGCATCTTTCTTGAAATAGTTTCTTATGCTCAGCCGCCTCAAAGTGAAGGATAAAGCATGTTTAATCCTGCAGTGTTGGGCCCACTCTGCTGCTTTGGTTTAGATGCCTAAATTGTTTTCACAGCACATTTATGAACCTAGGGAGTAGACAAGAAATCTTCAAGCTCCTTTTATAAATGGCCATGTTTACTGAACACATTTAAGGTTCCAGGAATAGGAAATTTACTATGTATTGTTTTCTCTTTATATCCCTCAGATAAATTTTACAGGGTGATCTTACCAATTTATGATCAATAAATGTACTTTGGTTTATTATATACTTTAAAAACAAGTAAATACAGCTCACTGTATTTGTTAGCTCATAACTCACAAAGAGAAAAATGTGGCTTAGGACAGTAAAAACTCAGGACAGGCAGCAGGTTGCAAAGAGATGAGATAGTCTCCTATAGTTGTATGACAGCATCAGTGATGGTGTGTGTGGCTGAATCTTATAAATGTGAAAAGGATGCATATTAATTATCAAGCAGAAAACTTTGAAATATAGCATATCATGTGAATAAAAAAAGCAACAGGCACACACTGTACCTTTACTTAGAGAAGAAACAGTAAATGGAAGCCGCTTTGTAATCAACAAAAATAATCTTTCTGCAGACTTTAATTTCTTCATCATGTTCAAATCTGAACAGGTGGTGAAAAAAACCTTTCCTGAAATATATTCAACCTGCAGACAGAAAGGCAGATGTCACTATAGTTCTGGGTCAGAATAAGAACCACTCCCTTTCCCACTTCCTTGATTAGGACAGCTTGTAGATTAGCAGTAAGAAAGATCATCTCTGAAGCATCTATTATTGGTTAGGCATCACAGGCACTGTGAATGCCATTTTCCCTCTTGATCCCTAATAACCCTCTAAGGTAGATGCTATCCTGCCCACCTTACATATCAGGGAACTGAGGTGAGAGAGGGTGAGTAGTCTACATAATGTTACCTAGTCTGTTGTGCTACTTCTTATAAAGCACACATATGTGACAGGAAAAAATGCAACACAAAATACTCAGTAATTATACGGGCCAGCATCACACACTGTTCAAGGGTGGGCATAAGAAAGGCTGGCTAGCGGGATTCTAAGTTGTGCCCTACAGCTAAGGCCCCAGGGAATGTGGGGTATCACACTTGCTATAGCATAGCACAAATTAGGTGCCTGGCACGGGGGGTATTATTAAACAGCTCCCTGTAATTTACCAGGAAGCATACAGCAAGTATCCTGAATAATAATGTAACACACATACACCAGCATCATATAAATCAAAACATAAAACTTATAATTCTGTGTGAATTACACCCAAAAGAAAATGAAAAAGACCTAAAGATCTTTTAAGCTTTGTAGAGAGGGATTCTAACAAAAGGATGAGGGACAGATGCAGAAGCAGGGTAAAAGCCTGGCTGGAGTAACTGCAGGTTAGCTTGGCAACACTCGCCAAATACGCTGATTGATAAAGCCAGGTGGATGGATAGTGTAGCTTAGTCCAGCCTGATATATGGTCATGAAATTTTGAGAACCACAGATGGTAATGGTCAGCCATTATAGAATTTTGATGAAAACTGCGACAGCACTGATTTAGCTGGCAGAAAGAATGACTTTGGAAGGAACATAAAAGACAGAGTGTATAATGTGATGTTGGAGGGAAAAAGGCAGAAATGAGGATCTTGGCCACAGGATCAAGAAAATGGATGGAAGCAAGATCACACAGAAATGGGCTTTAGGATGAGTGAGTGGTAACTGGGGAGGAAACAGGCTTGGGGAGGAGTGAGTGGTAGCTGGAGAGGAAGTGAAACTGGTGTAAAATGGAGCTCAGCTCCAACAGACTCCAAAACCCTTAAGGTGAACCCAGCTCTGTAAGCAAGGATGCATGTGGATTTTCTCAGAATTCTTTAAGTAACAGTTATGGGCTAACTAACATGATCCTAAATTATATCCTGAAACTAGGCTCTAGGGATTTGGGGTGTCTCATGTGCTATGGGTTGAATGCATCTTTCTAGGTGTGCAGGAAGCTTGGTCCAGCATGGTGATACTGTCAGGCTGCAGAACTTTGGAGAGGATTGGCCCAGTGATGAGTGGGTCAGGACCACCCTGTGAAGAGGTGAGCCCAATAAAATGCTTGTCATTCTATGAATTACCCAGTGTCAGGCATTCTGTTATCACAATACTAATGGATAAAACAAGCACACATTAATGAAGGGCTGGTGCTCCCTCCCTGTCCCCCATCTGACATGATCTAATTGAACCTTTGCCATGGTCATTTCTGGGGTTACTACTGCAGCTTGATGAAGGAGAATCCTCCGCTGAGGAAACCCTCAATCAGCACCAACTAAACTCATATACCTTAAGGTGGTGGTTGAATTATTTTGGTTCACCTTTGAAGATAGAATTAAAAAGTAGTTAATCTAATTTTCAAAAACCCATTAAAATCTAAAGGAAATGCACAGAATCTTGAAAAAGCAAAATGTAGCCATTCCATTGCATGAAAATAACTATGAAATAACATGACTGTTGCCTTAGCTCTATTCCCTACTGTCATGACACCATTAAAAACTAAAAATTGGTTGGCCTATTCAGGGTGTGGGTTAATAGTCTTTGATATGGGGATTTATAAAGATCAATGAAGCACTTGACTGGGCTTCTGGTCAGCGGACATAAGAGTCACCTCTGCTACCTTCAATTTTATCTAAAATAACTGTTCCTACTGCTATTCTCACTAACAAAAATTGATAAATTAAAAATTGTGTAAGGGAAAGCTTAGTTTTCCCAACATATCCATTTCTCTAACGTGGTCTAAGTAAGTGTGCATTAAACATCTTAAAATACCCAGGCAGCTATAAGGAAGTGCACATTAAATGCACAGAAATTATTTATTACACAGCGACCATTTTAGTTAACTCCAATGCTTCATTAAATTGTGACCCAAGTCACAAATGACAATCGTCTCATATGACTATTTTTCATAACTCTCCCCTCTCCACCCTTGCCCCCCTCCCCCCTGCAGAAACTGGTCGTGGGCTTCCAACACTGAAGCAGCTTTCAACTCGTGATATGGATTAGAAGCAAGGTGGCTTTCTCACTGTAGGTGGCTAGGTAGGGCACCTTGCTGGTCCTGGCAGGACTAGAACTCATATCTGCTGCAGTCTCTTCCAAGACAGCAACCTCCTAAATCCCCCTCGGGAACACCTTAGCTTCATCCTCAGCCTAACAGGCTCTTCTCCCCACCTCCTTGGGCGGGCCCTTTCTCA
Organism: Zapus hudsonius; assembly: GCA_004024765.1. Taxonomy (NCBI): domain Eukaryota; kingdom Metazoa; phylum Chordata; class Mammalia; order Rodentia; family Dipodidae; genus Zapus; species Zapus hudsonius. The sequence continues at coordinate 29,653 of PVHP010006348.1, read as the reverse complement.
TTCAATGCTCCTCCTGGGCCTACCAACCAATCAAGTTCCTGTCTTACACCTCTGAGTGTGTGGAGGAGGCTCATTCACTCTAATGGGAGGGCCCAGTCATATAAATGGGTCTGAAACCTGTGTGTAAGTCTCCCTGACCCCATTAGCCTCTTCCCTCCTTCCCCATGTGAAGGGGGGTCTTCTCCATCTCCCCTGCCCCTCCCCATCCAGGCTGGGAAGAGAATTTCCTTTGGCTTGGGCTTTCCTACTTTGCTTTTTCTCCTCACCCTAAGATCCATTTAACAATTTACCCTTCCCATGAGTGTGTGTTCTCAAGTCTTCGCTAACATGGCTAAGGGCCTGGAATAGGAGTTCTAACCGCGCAGAGCTCTTCCACACCATCTGGTTTGCAGGCTTTCTTTTCCCCAAAGCTCACCCCTCACAAGGTCACGCACACCTCACCAAAAGACCTGTTTCATGACATCCTTTCCCTGCTTCAAGAACCTGGATGCCCCCAGCCTGGTTCACAGGCTAGCGAATGAGCCCCAAGGGGTGTGTGGTTAGCTCGCGTCTATGTATATTTAAGGTGTAGGGTTTAAAAATTTTTTTTTATTGTCCATAATGAGTTACAACATTTAGTGGGCAAACAATGAGTTGTTATCCCCAATTCCCAGCTGCCACCCCTCCCCAAACTGCGGGATAACCTCCTCCATGGGACGTCTGGATCAGTCCTTGTGACAGGGGACCATGGATTCATAGGGGCCTAGTATTCAGCCAGGTTCTCCTGGCCATGCCTCTGGATAGTCTTATGCCTCATTCCACTGAATCCTCATAACGATCCTACCGAGTGAGGACGCAGGAATGAGCCTGGGAGATGCACCTGCTCCCTGGGCTCAAGGAAGGGAGCGAAGGACCGGGGACTCCAGGTACGGTGGCCGGGTGGGAATGAATGACTGTGAATCAGGTTTAGTCTACCTGGTTTGAACGACTCTCATTACAGTATTTGAATGGTATTATTATTATTATTAATTTTGAATTCCGCTTTAAAACGACATTGACCACGACTCGTGCAGAACGGCATCCAGGTCCGCAGCGGCAGGGGTCGCGGGACCACCGACCCGGCGGGGCTCCCGCCTCCTCCCGGACCCACTCACCTGCGTGGCCGCCAGCCGCGCGCGCACTTCCCGCATCAGGAACTGCTCCAGGCCGCGGCCCGCGGTACAGAAGAACCGGGTGCCCCGGGCCCGGGGCTCCGGCTCTCCGCACTCGGCCGCCATGGCCCTCGGGCGCGGCCCCGCGGCCCGGTCACGTGGGCCGAGAGCGCGGGCGGGGCCCGAGCGGGAGCGCGCACGGAGCGCGGGGTCCGCGCGAGCGACCCCTGTCGGCCTCTCCGGGAACTGCAGGACGACGTGGAAAATGTCATTTCTGTCAAGTCTGAAATCCACTGTCTGGTTCACGAAGAGGCTTAGAGAGCGCCGCTGAGGCTGGGACCCAGGTTTCTCCATATCTAGTAGGACGAAATGTTCTTCCATTCCTCCCCCCTCTTTCTTTCATCCCTTCTCACTACTTAGAAGGAAGCGTGGCCATGCCTTCCTCCACCAAGAATTGGGCCAAACCTGCCAGGCCCCAGTGCCAAGAGCAGACATTCTTATTCTCCCACAAAACAACTTTATGCCCCCGGAATACATTATATTTAATGCACTATCACCATCATGGTAACGAATGACTCTGTAAATCAGGTTTAGTGTACCTGGATTGAAAGATTCTCATTACAGTATTTGAATGGTATTTTTTTTTAATTCAGCTTTAAAACGACATTGAAAATGACTTGTGTAGAATGGAATCCATATCACAAATAGGACATCAGTAAATTAGTCTGTAGCTCTACACTGAATCAGATATATAGAAATTGCTAGATGAATGTCTGGCAAGTGCCTCCTGTGTGCTTCCAAAATGGGATTTGGGTGGATAACTGATGCCCACCTCTAGCCGGCTCTTCCAGGCCATGATATAACCCAGCAAAGGGTCCTCATGGGGTCCCATCACATGAGCTTTGAAAGGTTCAACCCTAAATTCTCAACACCCTTCCATTGTGGCGAATCCCCACATTTTGGCCCTTTCCAACTTCCTCTCTTTCTTGGTTGTTGCCACAGCTGATTCCTACGTCACATACATTTGGACTCCTTAGTGCTCCCCACGCTGTCTCCCCAAGTGGTCAGCACACTAGCTACTCTCTGCCAGTTACCAGACTGTCTCTAAGAATCAAACACAAGGGTCTGGATTTAATTACCTGGCGGATGACAACATTGACTTGCTAGGGATTTACTCAGGAAGCTGAGTGACAAAGAGGAGATAGCAAGGATTTCTGGGAGAAAATGAGCCCTGAGCCCAGATGGGAGGATTTGCAAGGGAGCAGGTTGTAGAGGCCCAAGACTGCATGTGTAGGGTGGAGGCAGGAAGGCAAGAGCAATAAAGTGTGAGATGGGGCTGGAGAAATGGCTCAGCGGTTAAGGCACTTGCCTCCAGTGCCTAAGGGCCTGGGTTCAATTCCCCAGGTCCCACATAAGCCAGACCCACAAGGTGGTTGCCCTGGTGTTCTCTCCCCCTCTCTCTATCTCTGTATTTCTCTGCTTGAAAATGAATAAATAAAATTTTTTTTAAAAAGTGTGAGTTCATCAAGGCGATGAGTGGAGGAGTGGCTAGAGACGTGTGTGTTTGGGGGAGGTAGGCCAGTGCTACCCCAGGCTCTGCCCCACTGTGCTTCTCTGCGGGGAACCCCAACATATTGAGGCTGCAGCCTGGCAGAGCCTACCTTCCCATGACATCCTCTTCCTTTACTTCCTCTGGTGTCCTTCTCCCTCCAGGAGCCTCAGGCCTGCAAGCAGAGGGGTGGGACCTGTCCACCCAGCAGTGCCCTGCACAAAATACTTGTGATGAGTGGGAGTAGGTTGAGTTCTACCTTTTCAAGGAGAAAATCATTGGCTTTCTCAGAAGAAAGATGCCTGGAATTATCTCCTGCTTTATCCCCTTTTTCCTTCATCTTTTCTTCTTCTCATTGAACATTAGTCTATAGGGCTGTGAAAATGGCTCACTGGATGAGATTGTTTCCATGAAGTCATGAGGACCTGGAGGAGCCTGAGAAAGCCTGAGACCACCTGAGTTCAGTTCCCCAACACCCACATAAACAGCTGGGTGTAGACACACCTGTCTGTGACCCCAGGCCTGTGGGAAGCGGTGAGATAGTTCACGTTGACTGCCAACTTGACAGGACCAAGATCCGCCCGCGAGGGATTATCTTCTTTAGATTAAGGTGACTCCTCACTCACTCCTTTCCAGATTCTTCTTTCCCTTGGTTGTTGCCATAGTTTGCCCACCTTAATGTGGACAGCACTGTTCTATGGGCTGTGATCATCGACTATATAAAAACAAGAGAGCTGGCTGAGCACCAGCATCCATGGCTCTCTGCTTCCTCGCTGTGGCCTGAATGTGACCAGCTGCTTCAAGCTCCTGCCGCCACACCTTCCCTGCCACGATGGACTGTAACCTAGGACTGTAAACTGAAATAAACCTCTCTCCCTTAAACTGGTTGTTGTCAGGTACTTTTTCCCAGCAAGGAGAAGTTGACTAATACAAGCAGGGACCAGAGAATTGCTAGGACTCACAAAAACAGCAACCTCCAGAATCCATAAGAGATTATCTCAAGTGGAAGGGGCACCCAGTATTCTCTGGGGGGCACACAGATGACACACAGCATATCTCATAGAGGACACACACACCCAAAAGCCTGTTGTAAAAAAGACCTCAGGTTTCGTAGGGGCATTTAGCTTATCCAGCTGTGATTTGCTGTTTGAATATTACATATTCAGCTTGTAGGACATTGATGGTCCACGGGACCTATTAGAGAACAGACAGAATTTCTTTTTGAGGAAGGGTCTCACTGGAAGTTATTCTGTACTCCTAGGCTGTCCTTGAACTCATGGTGATCCTCCTACTTCTGTCCCCTGAGTGTTGGGATTAAAGGCATGGGCCACCACACCTGGCCCAGACAGACTTTTTTTAAAATTGATATTTTTATTGTTCAAAATTAGATACATTGTATTAGTAAATATTACGTTGGTATCCCTGATTCCCTCCTCCCTGTCCCCAATCCACTGGGTATCCTCCTTGGTGGGCATACTGGATGGTTCCATGGGGGTAGGGGGTTATGGATAGCACAAGAGGCAGCTAGGTTCCCCCCTCCACTTGTGTGTTGTTGCTGAGGGGGGCAATGTCTCTGGATATTCTCCCCCACCATGTCTCTTACACTCTTTTTGCCCCCTCTTCCGCTTAGTTCCCTGAGTCATGGTGGGTGAGATTTAAGGCTGCTTTATTGTTGAGATCTTTATGGCCTCTGTACTTCTGCTTTAGGTTGTGTTGGAAATTGTTGGTGTCTGTCACGCTCGCTTCTCCTGGGTTAACTGATTAGCTGTGCTGATAGAGCTCTTGCTATCCCGTCACTCTCTCAAGGGGTTCATTTGGGGCTACACAATAAGCCTGGGGTGGTTTGTCTCTTGCCAGGATGTCAGCCCTCTGCCTGTAGCTCATTGGTGGAGTCGGAATGACTTTGGCTCTCTCACTGCCTTCTGAAAAATACAAATAGGATCTCCATTGTTGAGTGAGATCAGTATGGGTTAAATGTGACACACCTTTCTAATTTGGTGAGATTCTACTGGGATTAGCCTCTCTGTAGTTCTCTAGTAATGGGAGTTTCTCCTTGGGGACCCATTTTTGGTTCTCATGGGATTTTGTCCTGAGACCCAGTTCCAGTTAAGGGCTCCTTGATACTGAGTGGATTTCTTGGTCAATTTGAAAGCTGCTGATTACCCTCCCCAGGTTATGGCGCCTTTTTTGCCCAAGTGATCACTTCTTGGCTTGCTTTCCCAGAAGGCAGTGTGCTCAGCCTTTTCATGGCAACAGTCTGCATTGTATATCAGTGGTCTCTCCTTTCTCCAAATATTATTGACCAATTTCCCCTGGCCGCTTATCCAGACTTTTAAATGAAGTTGTTTTAACATTATAGAGTAGACTATTTGCTTTAAGAAATCTCCAGATTTGATGCCATTGGAAATTCCTTTAGTTGCAAAGAGTGCAGAATGTATGTAGTTATTAGGGAGTGGAGGCTTAGGTTGAGATCCCTCATAAAGGGATGGCTTCATTCATCCTGGCACCATAGTAACACACGGGCTCTCAGTCAAGGTGGGTGAGGAATGGGCTAGAAGGTAACTAACAGGGAGATCAATGCAGCAGGAAGCCCCTCTCACCTAAGAGGGTCACTGTAACCATGTATCAGCAGGAACATTTGTGAATAGATGTGGGAATAAAGGTAAAGTCCTGGGTTGGAGAGATGACTCAGCGGTTAAGGCACTTGCCTCCAGTGCTTGAGGCCCCCGGTTCAATTCCCCAGGTCCCACATAAGCCAGACCCACAAGGTGGTGGCCCTGGTTCTCTCTCTCTCTCTCTCTCTCTCTCTCTCTCTCTCTATATATATATATATATATATATATATATATATATATATATATATATATATATATATATATATATCTGCTTGAAAATGAATAAATGAAATATTTTTTAAAAAAGGTAAAGTTCTGAGGTCAACCAGGAAGGAAAGTTGAGGCATTCAAGGGCAGAGAACCCCACAAATGTAAACTGACAGCCTCTTGCTGCTTTCCTCTTTTGAATCATCTCCTATGTCCTCCCCTTCACACTTCATTAATGTTCCTGAGCCAAGAACATTCCTCACATTTACCTGAAATAGCCTTTCAGTGGCATGCTAAGCTCCCCTCTCCTGTGTGCTGTGTGCAGATCATCCTTAGCTCCCCTCTCCTGTGTGCTGATCATGCTAAGCTCCCTTCTCCTGTGTGCTGTGTGCTGAAACAGTTGAGTAAGGCTGCTGTCAAGCTTGGGTCTCTTCTATTCTAGGAGATTACATAACCTTCCTATGTGACATCTGTGTTAGTTTCTCTTCTTGTGTGGTAAAAAGCACGAAAGAAGGAGCAACTTAAGGGAGAAATGATTTATTTGGCACAAGGCTTGGGAAGGTACAATTCATCATGGCAGGGAAGGCATGAGTTTATGGCAGTGGCAGTATGTAGTTGCATCTCCATGGATGCAAGAAACTTCAAGACCCTCCCTCAAATACCTATTCCTCCAGCTAGGCCCCTCCTCCTGAACGTTCTACCATTACCTAAAACAGTGCAATTAAATGGTGATCAAATGTTAAGACACATGGACTGGCCGGAGACATTTCTCGTTCCAATGATAAACCCAACCAATGCCTGTAGCCACTATATCCTCCCACCCCTAGGCCTCTGTGTATTCCCTCTGCCTGGAACACTTTTCCCTTTTTTTCTTTAGGGTTAATCTTGAATTCCATATCAGTGATGCTCTTCCTGTCTTTCTTGCACCCTTTGCTTATATAACATTTTGTATTTTTATAATTTATTCATAAATATTCATCAAATTCATGGCAGTCAATATGACAAGGTCCGAGTCTTGGAGAAACCTTTGGTGGTAAGTGTTACTGATGGTGCTGATTGCAGAGAGAGACATATGAAGGGTATTCGTAAAACACTGTGGGGGAACTCAATTCTCAACGGGGCCTGGCATACAGTAGCCACTGACCAAGTGAGGTTACATCAATGTAGTGAGTGTAAAATCCAGTGAATTTTGGTGTCTTTCATCTGGGAACATCTTTGCCAAGTATGAGTTAGTCACTTATGAGGCTGACCTCCTAAAGGTAGAGTACACACACACACGCGCGCACACACACACACACACACACACACACACACACACACACACACACACGAGTGTACAGGAGCATGTACCCCAGGCACGTGGGCAGTATGTCAGGTATTCTCTATTTCTCTTCTGCCTTGTTTCTCTGAGACAGAGTCTCTCCCTGAAATTGGAGCTATTTGGATAGCCTGCCTGACCAGTAAATCCCAGTGATCCTCCTGTCTCCAATTTCTTCAGTGCTGGCATTACAGGTTTGCACAGTCGCACACAGCATTTTCATGGATGCTGGAGATCAAACTCAGGTCCTTGTGATTTTGCAGAAATTGCTTTTACCCACTGACCAACCTCCCCAGTTCTCACCTTGGCATCTGTCCCTTGAAAAAGATGCTTATATTCACTCTTCCTGGGTAGGCCACTAACTTTGCTTCTCCCTTTGCAGTTGGGATCAGCCTCTTTCCTTGTAAGCCCCTTGGAGGAATGTGGGACTCCACACAAGACAATGGTAACTTGTGAAGAAAAATATTTTAGAGTATTTTTGATAGTATGGTAAAACCTCAGATGCAAATACACAAATCTGTTTGACAGACAATTTTTACTCATGTCAGAGAAAAAGAATCAATATACTTGTAGGACTGCAATTTTGGAAAAAGCTACTGGTCACGTAGCAATCATTTAAACCACTTATACTCACAGTAATCACTTCAAGTGATGCTTCTGTGAACATTCAATCAAAGAGAGAGGGAGTGAAAACTCAGCAAAAAATCATTGCAGACTATGTATAAATACTGTCTTTAAGAATGTTGCTTGCTAATTAGTATTTATATCACTGTAGTTTTAATGTAGCATCCAAATTCTAAAGATGAAGTGTTTGTGCTCTGATCTAGAGAGACAATCCTTTCTACATGATCTCTTGGTGTAGTTGTTGGTGCATTAAATTCTTATTTACATACAAACACAGTCAAGTACTTGCATCTTTTCTGAAAACTGTGCATGTATTTAATGCCTATTTCAAAACACTAGACTATGTGATATGATTTTATTTGTTTAAGAATATTTTGAGCCCATAGAACTATATTTATCTCATATAGTCATAATGAAAGAGAGTAATGAAAGTGTTTTATTCATATATTTGTTGAATGAACAAATGACTGAGTCTGCAATTTTCTTCAATTTACTGCAATGAGCTGTGTGGCCTAGAAAAAAATGAAGCCATTTCTTCTAGAATTTTATGTGCACCTTAACTCAGACCATTATGTTAATACTCTTTTCGTTTTGCTACATTTGTGATTATATTTATGTATGTTGTTTTCTTGTAGAGATGTGAAATATCTCTGCCCCCTGATCCTACTACTTTTTTTGAAGCGGGGTCTCTCTGTGTTATTCAGGTTGGCTTCAGAGTCCTGGGTTCAAACCACTCTTCCGTCTCTGCCTCCCAAGAAGCTGAGATTGCATACTGCAGGCGTTATGTTTCCCAGTCGGGAGCAAACTACAGAAATGCTCAGAGCAGGCAGGGGGTAGCTTTACTTTGATATTTTCCATTTTCATTTTACGGTAAGTCTTCTGGTAGCAGTTGGCCATTTCTTTTGCATATGTTCTCAATGATGTTTGGAAAAGTAACGTTAAAAGTCAAAGGTAAGTATGATTTTCTTAAAAAATATAGCTCTATCTTGGCATGGTGGCCTTTAGTCCAGCACCCAGGAGGCAGAGCTAGGAGGCTCACACCATGAGTTTAAGGTGATGAAAAGCACCTGCAACATAAGGTTTGAAATACAATGTGGCCAGGTTAAATCAAATAATCATTACATTTATTTGTTATTTTTATGAGACATGGTAGCTCATGTCTGTAGCTCAGGCTGGCCTGTAACTCACTAGGTAGTTCAGGTTAGCCTCAAACTCATGGAAATTCTTCTGCCTTAGCCTCCCGAATGTTGGCATTACAGGTCTGTAGCACCACACCCAACCACAACACATTTGATCTGATCTGATTGGATCTTTCCCTTTCCAATATTTGCAATGGCCTTGGATTTCTTATGAAGAACTGTTTAACTGCCTCTACCTAAATTTCTCTGACCCATGACTTCTGTGCCTCATTAGATTCCATCATAAATTTTCTTAACTGAAGACTATTTTGTACCTAAAATGAATTCTAGGACTAGTTTTCAAGGTTCTTTTTCTCAATGCAGCCTGGTGGTTCATATCTGCAATCCTAACACACAGGTAGAGGGAGAGGGAGGAATGCAAGGAGCTCAGGGCTAGTCTAGATGCCCATCATGGGTACTAAAACAATCTGGGTTACAGAAAAAGCACCCCAAATGCAAAAACAAATCCCCCCAAACAGAGAATGTGCAGGATAGCATCTTGTAAAGCTGAAATCCCTGAAGACAAGCTGCCAGCAACAGTCAGCCTGAGTAGAAGGAACTGGATTTAGAAGAAGGATGGATGCTCCATTCCTAAATATGCTTCTAGCACTGCTGTGCTAAGCCCTTTTTTAGGGGCCACAGTTAATTTGGTTACTTATTTATCTTTATTTGTTTTTATTTCAGCAAAATAGGTAAACAGGGTGGGCGAGTACTTGTATGCAAGCAAGAGGATCTGAGTTTGGATATCTGGAACCTACATAAACTGTTGGGTGTGGCCCTGGGTGTCTGTAACCCCAGCACTGGGGAGGCATAGATCATGCCACCAGTTTTGAGAGCAATGGAGCCTTTCTAGGCTCTGGATGAGCTTAGCTTAGAGGTTGAGTGCCAGATGCTCAATGGTCACTAAAACTTCCCAAGCCAGTGCTCTTGAGTTCTTCTCTTGGGACCCATTGTGATGGTTAGGTTTTGCTGTCAACTTGATTTTTTAAATTATCTTGGGTGGGTCTCTGAAGATGTTTGTAGGAAGGCAGCCTCTCAGTAGGGGGCAGGATGTAAGGAAACTCAGAAGAGCTAGAAAGTGAATATCCCTTCCTGTGTGGGCAGTACAGGAAGGAAATTCCAGAGATTTAGAAAGCCATTAAGTCTGGAATGGGAATGCAAGACCTCGGATAGGGTTGCAAGGTCTTGCACTAAGGCTATATAAAGGGGAAAAAGTTTGCTCCTTGGCCCTCCTGCTTGTTTGCTATTGTGTGTGTGTGTGGTGTTGGTGATGGGTTTCTCTCTTTGCTTGGACCTGTGAAAGGGGACCAGACTCTTTCACTGTTATGGAACTTCCCCTAGATCTGTAGCTTCAAAGAATCCTTTCTTCCCATAACTGTGCCTGGTTTGGAGATTCATTCCAGTGGTATGTGGCTGACTATGACACCCATGAAGGATGACAAGTGCAGACACAGTAGAAGGGTAGGTTCAACCAAGACTCATTAGAATACAGAGCATAAAGTGAAATAAGGCAAAGGTGCGCTCAAGCTGGGTGGGGAGGTGGTCCTGAGTGAGTGAGCGTGCCAGCAGGTAGCCAGCTTGTAACTTGGATCAGGGATTGTTATACACTTGGGTATATAAATTTAGTATTAGGTCGATATGGATTAGGCTGATGAGTTAGACTAAGGATTGGTTACTTTGAGTAGGACAGCTGACATCCTGAGGAGTCTGTCCAAGTCAGGGCTTTGGTCTTTTGGAAGTCAGGGATTTTTTGGATTTTCATTCCTGGACTCTGCTTTCTGGACCAGCTATATAACCTTTGCTCTTTGGCTCTGTCGGGCCATATAGAGAGCTGTTTACTCCTTTTGGACCTTTAACCCTGATTTGCTGCCTACAAAATAGGGCTACCTTACTCTTAATCCCTGTCAATAAGAGAATCCTTGGGGCTTCTGGCTGGCTTGTCTAGACAAATCAAGGAAGCTCTAGATTCAGTGAGAGACCTTGTCTCAAAAAATAATGCGGAGAATGAATGAGGAAGACACCTGACATTGTCCTCTGGCTTCCATAAGCACAAGTACCTACACACTCACTTGTGCCCACATACATATGAACACACACACACACACACACACACATACACATGCAAAAAATAAACAGAACACAGACCTTTGCCTCAAATAGTAGGAGTGAAAGTATCTGGAACCCCTCAAGACAAGGAGTTCTTATGAGGTAAAGGAGGGGTTGTAGAGGTCTCTACACTCATAATTACATAGAAGTTTAAAGTTAGAGCAGAATCAGGAAGGGTATATGTGGGTTAGTGTCCAGGGAAGAAGCAAGCAGAAAAAGGTTGTGGTGGTTTGAATGTGAGTTTATGTTCCCCTGATAGCCTCAGACATTTTTAGTTAAGGTTAAATTTACAAGTTGAGTGTCTAGCAGCCTGCTGGAGGAGGTGACCCCGGGGGTGGATCTTATAGTCCAGCCCTAAAGGGTGTGTTCAGAGCACTTTGAACTCTGGCTGTTTGGTGTATCTCTCTGCTATCTATCATCTATGGATGTGGGCATTCCTTTGAACTATATAGAAATGTTAAAAGCAGTATTATGAGTTCCCATGAAAACTCACCAACCATGAACACAAAGAGATGGGAAGGAGACAGATACAGTAATGATTCTCTCTTTAAAGTCTTCCTCTCATTCTACTTTAAAATGCTTGAGGTATTTATAAAAATCATGTCCTTGTGATTAAATCTGGGAGGGGTGTTGCTTGGGGAGTGAACTCATGGCCTTGTGTATAAGCATGCACTCACTCACTAGCCCATTTTAAGTTATAAATTTTTATGCAAAGTCTTTAACATTTTTGTTTTTAGTGCATGTGTATAATATGTAGTATGTGTGTGTATCGTGTATACACATGTACATACAAATGTGCACTTCCCGTGTGGGAAAGCCAGGGGGGTTTTGGGGGGGTCCTCATTTGCTGCTCTTCTGCCTTATTTCCTTGAGACGGAGTCTCTCACTGAACCTGGAGCTTGATGTCTTTTGGTTAGACCATTGTTCAGCAAGTTCCAGTGATCCTCCTGCCTCTGCCTACTTCAGCATTGGGGTCACAGGCATGAGCAGCCACACCCCATGTTGATGCAGGTGTTGGGGGTCAAACACAGGTCCTCATGCTTCCTCAGCAGGTGTTCTTACCCACTGACCCATCTCCCAGCCTCCATGTAAAGCATTTAAAAGACTACATTTACTTTTGAGATAATAATGGTAGAAAGCAAACATTTACAAAAATGATCTCTATATCTTGGACTTGAATACCACTGGTATTTTATAACTGTCTCCTAAAAGTCCTTGAAGGGATCCAGTGGGAAAGGTTTCCAATAGCTACCCCTTGGCTTAGTTTTTCAAAAGAAAAACAGTATTTTTAAAAATGTACTCAGGGAGACTGAACACATGAAAAATGGACATGTCTTCACTTTCAGGGAAACCACAGCCGTATTGGGGGATTCTCATATCTTTTTAGGACCACTGGTAATCACAGTGTTTTGCTTTAGAAAAACAAGCAAACAAACACCCATTCTGAACAAAGGTAAGTCTCTGGAGGTCTGGGCCTTGAGGAATCATGGTGTAGTGCTTTATGGTGAGTTTTTAATCCAGTTTAGTCTTAGCCAGGAGAGTGAAAACTGTTCTATTTGAATGGAACTATGTTCTGGTTTTATTCCCAAGTTATTTTAATGGCCTTCTGTTCTGAAGTTTTATAGCACAACACGAAAGATGCTTATTTTACTCAGGCTTCAACATTTGACAGAGGAAAATCCCCCAATCTTGCATCCCAGAAAAGGTGTAAACAGAAGTGTGCTAAAATACATCCCAAGGAACATGTTTAAGAAGTAGTCGCCCTGAATACAGGTTTTTATGTGCTTTCTGTTTATTCCCCTGGTCTGCATTAGCACTACATTGCCTACAAAAATGAGGTTTATGGTGTGGCTTATTTTTTATTATTCAACCAATATTTTAGTAAATAAACATCAGAAGGAAAGTTGTGTTCAATTGCTTGGTGTTACTTCTGTGATTTTGAGAATGACCTTAGCTATATAGTTCAGGCTTGGTTAGGCTCAATTTGACAAAAATATTTTGAAACCAAAGAAAGTTGTTTTTTCCTATATATCTCAGGAGAAGGCAGGCCAATAGCTAGCGAGCTACAATGAAGTATTTCTAATTATTATTCTTTTCGGACTGATCATATATTTGTTGAAATATTAACATTTAATATTAATAAACATTTAAGTATTAAAAAATCAAATATTAAAGTTTTAATGCATTCAATTCAACATTTGATGGTAACAGTGATCCAACTCAAGTCATTTTCCCCAGTTTATTTTGGGAATACTTCTAAGTCATCAATTGAACTGAAATAACTATTCTGGTAGTTACTGATCAATGCCTGATCCATTAACAAAGCAAACTGCCTGGTAGAGACTGACCCACAGAAAAGAACAAAAGCAAAAAACTGAAAACCGAGGGGTTAAAACGTTTCCAGACAGTTGCTCCCAGGTCTTTACTGCTCAGTCAGTCTTCTTCTCTGAGCTCGACTTAGATAGCTTAGCTTTTCTTTTACCTTTCTTTTTTGGAAGCTGGCTAATCTAAGAATGCTTGCCCTTACACTTTGCCTTACACACACACACACACACACACACACACACACACACACACACACACACACACAAACTCACACATTTCCAGGTATCTCAAAGGAGATTCTCTCACTTGACCCATAGTCCCAGATTCCAGGAAGACCACAATACAATGTCAGCCTGGTTCAAAGAGTAGTACATTACAGAAGTAACAGCATCCAGGTCTCACAGAAGAGATACACCCCTGTAACTACTTCATCTAGGACGAGGAAGCATTCTTCTCTTCCCCTCCAGGTTTCTCTTGTTACAGATTATTACTAGTTTTTTGAATTTGAGTGTTCAAATTAGAATATTTACTTAGAGATACATAAAGTAAAACCTTATCCCTAATATTAATTACATATGCCAAGTTCTGTTCTCAGACCAGATCTTTGGGTCATGAACTTTGCCAATTTCTTCTCTTGCTCTGTATTTATTGTTTGTTCTAAGGTCCAGGCTGAATGCAAACTCATATTCTCCCTGCCTCGGTCTCCAGAGTGCTGGAATTATAGGCGCACACTACCTGCAAAAAAAAAAAAAGTCAAAGAACTAAAAAAACTAAACAAGAAGAAATCAAACAGCCCACTCACTAGAGAGAAAATATTTATACTTGTATACCTAAAGTTGATTTCTTATCAGAGAGGACCATAGCACTAACACCTTGCATCCTGTGTTATTGATCAGGAAGCATTTCTGCACTACCATTCATCATCGATATTGCAGGAACTATTCACAAAGCTAAATTCTTGATAGCTATTAAACATGGCCTTTCTTGCATTTTGAGCTCTCTTTGCCCCTTTCCCCATACCAGCTCTGTGGTAGTTTGAATAATGTCCCCCAATAGAATTTATTATAATTGTGTTTATTAAATTGTTAATTGTTTCCAGGCTTTTGGCTGGAGGAAGTGTCACTTTGGCCTAGCCTCCTGGGGACTGGCCCTTTCTAAATTGGATGCAAAATACTAGGGATAGATATGCAAAAGAAAAGCTGGAACCCGGTCTGGCAGTTCTACATTTTTGAGTGTTACAGTGTGCTTGCTTAAGGTGCTGGTGGTGGGCTTTTCTCTGTCTCTGCTTGGGTCTGTGAAAGGGAGCCAGCCTTTTTCCTTAACTTCCCCTGGATCTGTTAGTTCAATAATAAATGCTTTCCTCCCCAAAATTGTGCCTGGTTTTGGAGATTCATCCCAGCAGCGTGTGACTGACTATGACAAGCTCCTTGCTCTATCTCCTCCCCTACTTGTTCTTGTTTTTATACAGGGATCTTCCTAGTGCATGAAGATAGAGCAGGCAGGTTCCTGCATTGCCTAAATATTCCTGGTTCAGCTGCTGAATTAGGGAAGAGAGAATAAGAGAAAGCCATCTAAACACATGGTTTCTGCAGGCATGTTGATTTCTCAATGACAGTGTCCCCAACAGACCGCTATCCAAAAGTATGTGCTGGGACTCTGTGAGGCCCTTTTCATTCTAGCCACCACTCCCAATAACCATGTGAGCGGGTGTCATCATCACATCAGTGTACAGGTGAGGAAACTGAGCCACAGAGCAGTTAAGTGACATCCCTCAAAGACATCCATTGCCATGAAACCATGCATCTTCTGCCATCCATCCACAGCCCAAGCTCCTTCGGCTAGACTTCACCCTTTCTCCTCTCATGGGTGCACCATAGGGGTTTCACATAGCTGAGTCATGGATGCTTGTTAAGAATGTGTTAGCAGGTCTGGGGAGATGGCTCAGTGGATAAACTGCTCGCTCTACAAGTGTGAAGACTTGAGTCTGGACCTTAACATGAAATGACATATGGGTGTGGTCTGTAACCACAGCCCTCGGGAGGCAGAGATAGAGGAACCTCTGGGTCAGCCGACTAGCTATACTAGTTGAATGGGTGAGGAGACCCTGCCTCAGTCAGTAGAGAGGAGAGAGATCAAGGACACCCGGTGTCAACATCTGAGCTCCACATGCATGCACACACACGTGTAATGCACTCCCACATGCTAACACACACATGAACATGAAAATGCACACACACATACACAAGCATGTGAAAATGTGTTGAGAACTGTTGTGTTGAGATATTTTGCTAATTTAGATCTCTAACATTAAAGATATGCTTCATTTATTTGTCACATTTCAATGTTTTCTAAAGCCACGATTCTCATCATATTTATCAGGACTTATGTTTTATTTTACCAGCACTATGGCTAGAATTATATTTTGGATATCTATGGTATTGTGTATGGAGGGAGGCCTTAAAAGCTTTACAGTTATGAATTGGATACACTTGTTTAATATCTTGATTGACAATGATCAGATACATTGTATGAGCAAATCTTGTGAAGCTGTCCCCATTTCCCTCCTCTCTGTCCCCTACCCACTGGGATACCTCCTCAGTGCACATACTGAATCTGTCTATAGGGTAGGAGTTATGAATTGCATCAGAGGTAGCCAGTTTTCCCCCTTTGTGTATTGTTGCTGAGGGGGGAGATGTCTCTGGATATTCTCCTCCACCATGGCTCTTACAATCTTTCCGCCCCCTCTTCCACTCAGTTCCCTGAGTCATGGTGGGTGAGTTTTAAGTCTGCTTTATTGTTGGGATCTTAAGTGTCTCTGGACTTCTGCTTTGAGTAGTGTTGGGTATTGTTGGTGTCTGTCTCCATTGACCTTTCCTGAGTTATCAGACTTGCTGTGGTGATAGGTCTCTTGGTTAATCTTGCTAGTTTCTCATGGGTTTCGTTTGGGTCCTATATGATAGACCAGGGGCGGTTCATCTCCTGCCAGGATGTCGGCCATGTCTTGTTGGTGGAATTGGGTTGTCCATGGCTCTGGCTCCCTTCTGAAAAATGCAAACAGATTCTCCATCAGAGAAAGAGATCAGTATAGGTTAAATGAGACACACATTGCTATTTTGTCAAGATTCTAAAGGGTGTAGCCTCTTTGTGGCTCTCTGGTAGTGGGAATTTCCCCTTGGAGCCCTGGTTCTTGGTCCCCATGGATCCCAATTCCAGTTAAGGGTTCCCTGTCACTGAGCAGATCTCTTAGTCAATCAGTAAGCCATTGATTACCCTCCTAGGTTTAGCATCACTATTGCACAGATGAGCACTTCTTGACTTGCTGGTCTCTTCAATAGAGCAGTGTGTTCAGCATTCTTGTGGCATCAGTCTGTATCGTTTATCAGTGACCTCTGCTTTCTCCAAATAACATTGACCAAATTCACTTTTGGGGAGCTGTGTAGATTTTCTTGTCTGCAACTGAGAGGCTTCATCTGTCAGTGGTTGAGCTGGGGAATGTTGTGTAAATCTGCAGCAGGCACTGTCTCACTTGCCTTTAAAGTAAAGATAGTAAATATTGGAGGCTTTTCAGACCACATGGTCTCTGACAACTCAACAGTGCTACAGCCATGAAAAAGCCACCACAG
The DNA here is from genome assembly GCA_004024765.1 of Zapus hudsonius. NCBI lineage: Eukaryota > Metazoa > Chordata > Mammalia > Rodentia > Dipodidae > Zapus > Zapus hudsonius. The sequence continues at coordinate 12,978 of PVHP010006348.1, read as the reverse complement.
AAAATATACAAATGACCGTATTTATCTTCCAATACAATTGTATTTCTAAAAATAGGCAGGCATCCTGCAAGATGTAATTTTGTATAAATTGGTGTTTATTTGATCTATACATTTTCTAAGGCTGTGCTACAATTTGCAAATAAATTCATAGTTTATTCTTGACTGCTCTTAACACACCTGTCAGAAATACTTTAGAATCTCCATCAGCAGCAGAAGGTAGATGTTGAGATGTGAACTCTGACTTGTGTGATTTCTTATACCTTGGTGCCCCAAGAAAGAAATTTCTCTGCAAGTGGATATTAATAATTTACCATCATGGTGTTGAGAACTAAATGAGTAAATAAACTTTCAGATGCATACTTGGAATATGATAAGCAGTTAATAAAGGTTCAGGGCTGTTATTTGAGATGCTATCTGGTACATTTAGGTTTACAATTACATCTTTTCAATTCTTTTAATGTATATGTAATAGTCACATTTATGCATGCTATTTTTACTTTAAATTTACTCTCACTTAACATTCAAATCACTCTTTGGCTTTCTATAATATTTTCTTTCCTTCACTTTCAACTTTTCTGTATTTGTTTCTGCAGATAATTCTTGCATCTTATTTTTTTTCTTTTTAAGTTAGTCTTGATGCTCTATTTTCCTTCTTTTTATTTCTTCTTTTCTTCTCTCTCTTTTTCTTCTGGTCTTTCTTCCTTCCCTCCCCTTCTTTCTTTTTTTGGGGGGTTTGTTTGTGATTGAACCCAGGACTTTGTACATGCTAGACAAGAGGACTTTCACTGAGTTATATTCCTGGCCATGATCCTTTATTTCATTTTATTACTTAGTTTAACCATTTAGATTTCCTTGTAATTTTTGGAATTATTGACACAATATAATTCAAATTATTTTTCATTAATATTTCTTTTTTTTCACTTTTTCATTTAAAGAATCAAATTTTCCTGTGGTGGTTAGATAGCTATATATTTAAAAATATATATATTTTTTATTTATCCAGGTAGATATATATGCGCTATTTGCTGACAACTTTTTTTATAACACAATGTTCTTCAGATGCTAGCTTTTCTTCAGAGTGTATATTTTTCTGTGTGGGGGTATATTCCTGGGGGGTATTTGCTAACTTGGCTTATGAGTCTCTGGGGAGGAGTTTAAGATCAGGCTTTGTAAGCCTCCTGGTGAATTTGGGTTGCTTTCCACCTTCTGAATCCTTAGGAGTCTCTTAATGGACAACATGTAAGCTTTAACTATCTTTTGGATACTTTTTCTTGTTTATTTGTTTTAACTTCCGTAGAATTGTGATCAACACAGCCAGTAGCATTGGCCAGTTCAGTAACTTGCCACAAGGATGCATTCTTCATTTCCAGTTCTCAAGCTGTGTGGCTTATGTTGGAAGCATATAACATGACTACCTTCCAGATCTCAGAGATTTTGTTAATCAATGCATATCACCGTTTAATTGACTTGGCCACACCAACCACAACTTCAGAGGACTGCTGATATCCATCGAAGACTGCCCTGCAGTGTAGTGTGCCTGTGGTTTATGGAGTTGGCTCAGCTTTTCTTTCTGTGATGAGTCCAAAAGGACCAAGGGTCTACTTAGGTCATAATTCATGTCCTTGAATGATGATTTTTCTGGTTCTACCTCTAGTAATCCTGACCATTCTTGATGATTTACTGTGACAGGAAAAGCACATTTTACAATTTATGTTATTTTAATAAAAAGTTTAAATTGAATTTTACTTTCATTGATTTTCACAAAGTCAAGCAATTCACTTCAGCAGTATAAATCTCATCCCTACACCAGACTTGTCAAGCAATGATGATGAGCACTGAGACATTTTCTGCTCTTTTCACTTTCATGGACCGTCCTCCTTTCCTAAGTCCTCTTGTGGGGAGATTTGCATCTCACCACCAGCCTCAGGGGACTCACATGACACCTGTCTACTGGGAGAAAAGCAAAAAACTAGATTAAAGCTATAAATTAAATTCATTTTCTCATTTTTTCTTAGAAACTCCTAGCATTCTGAATGTTAATTAATAAAAGTTTCTTTTCTCCTTTTGCTTTGAGAACCTCTTATTAAGATAATGAATGAGATTTAATTTAATTCCTAAAAAGACAATATTAAATGCTAAAACTTGTCATCCAAATGGCACATAGAAATCTTTCTATAGAGTTCTTTAAAAGCAGCCTATTTTTTTTCTCCTTCTCAGGTGACTGGCATAGGGGCATTTTAAAAGATGGTGGATTGAGATGATATCTTTTCTACCTCTCTTTGAGTCCTTTTTAATGTAAAAAAAATGCAACCTTTTAAAAATTGCTTTTGAAATCCAAAGGCTACAAAGAACTCAACACTAAATCAGACTGCCAACAGGCCTGTTATGGCTCAGGGAACACTGCAGAAGATGAGGCATAAAGATTATAAGAGCCACAGAGTGGATAGGAACACCCTGAGGCATGGTCCCCACTACCTCACAGGGACTGACTGAGGCCTTCATGACCACAGTGAACTATATAACCCCACTGAGGAGCAACCCCAGAGTAACGGGAGTTGGGGTAAGGGGACAAGAGTGTATAGCCCATTTTATATATATATATATATATATATAATTTTTAAAAAAGTGCTTTCGTGCTCCTAGTATTTTTCAGGGAAATATCGTTAAAGCTGGATATATAAGCCTTGGAAGGCTCCATGCTCACCACAATGGCACCATTGCACACAACAGACAGCCTTGGAAGAAGTATATGTCCTCTGAAATTTTCTTTTAATCATTTTTCATAGCTCTTTCAATCATTTGTTATGTTCTCTTACACTTCCTCATTTTGTCTTAACAACTTCTGAAAATATTTCAGACACTCTTTTTATTCCTCCCTAACCATAGTGCAATAGCATGTACACTCATATTTTCTCTGTCTAATCTCTTCTCCATCATTATTTTTTATAATAAAATATAAAAATATTTTTAGAAATATTAAGAAATTACTGATGAATGTATAATGTTAGCTAAGAGTATTCCCAGACAATATTAAAAACTTTAGACTGGTTTGACTTCATTTGTTACTTCCAAATATTTTCTAATGTTGCTGATAATTTTGCCCTAAATATCTTAAATACCATTACTTTTATTTTTTTTCAATATTTATTTATTTACAAGCAGAGAGAGACAGAGAGAAGAGATTAAAAAGACAGAGAGACTGGGCACACTAGGACTTCTAGCCATTGGAAGTGAACTCCAGTTGCATGTGCTGCTGTGTGCATCTGTCTCTACATGGGGGCTGCAGAGGAATTGAACCCAGGGTATAAACTTGCTTGGGAATAAAGGCCTTAGTTTGGGCTGGAGAGATGGCTCAGCAGTTAAGGCACTTGCCTCCAGTGCCTAAGGCCCCGGGGTTCAATTCCCCAGGACCCACATAAGCCAGACCCACAAGGTGGTGGCCCTGGTGCACTCTCTCTCTCTCTCTCATTCTCTCTCTCTATTTCTCTCTCTCTCTATCTCTCTGCTTGTAAATGAATAAATAAAATATTTAAAAAAATAAAGGCCTTAGTTTGAATTATACTTCTGAATATGCTCCATAAGTTATACTTGTCAGTTGACTATCTGTCTAAATATGAAGAACTTCATTGAGCTCCTCTGTGATGTTCACTAATCTGCATTTCCCTGGTGTTAGTTTCAGAAATGGAAAGAAGTTTCTCCCAACGTGCTGCCCCTGAAAACGTGGCATGGATTTTTATCATAAAATCAATGGGGAGGTGGCAAAATGGAGAATGATCAAAAATCATCGTGGTAAGTTATTAATTGAATTGTGTAGTCAAGGGTTCATTGTTATGTGGTCAAGAGAACTTATTGGTGAGAGGTTTGGAAGAGTGAGCGAGAGCGGTAGAGGCAGTGATAGCAAATGTACCATGTTCCAGCACAAGCTCTATTGGAAAATAAACACATAATATTAGAAAGGGCCATTGCAAACCACATGGAGAAAGTGATAGCATATTTCTATAGTGAAAGGAAAGAGCTAGTATGTGAGAAGAGGTTGAGATGGGAGAGATCATTGATCAAACTATTAATTCCATCAATTATTAGGTGAACGTGTGCTTATGAGTAGAGGTGTGTTAATCTTCTGAGCAGTCTGAAGACAGCTTGCCATGAGCCTGTTTGCTTTAGTGTTAGAGCTTTTTTAGGATTCAGCCCATGAGCTCCTAGGGCCTTGGATATTGTAACATGATGTCATTCACCCGGTGGTTTAGAAACAACAGAAAGTTATGTTTTGCTGTTTTGATGAAGTCCAAGATCAAGGTGCTTGTGGATTTGGTGTCACATGAGAGCCAATTTCCTGGCCCTTAGAGGTTTCCTTGTGACCTCACAGGGCTGAGGTGAGGGAGTTCTCCTTGGTCTCTTCTATAAAGGCACTTGTGGCCCAGATCAAGCCACACCCTGTGAAAAGATTTCCAAGAACTGTGACATATTCCTTTTCTTTTGTGTGTGTGTGTTTGCAGGACTCCACAAGGTAAGATTTTGATCATTCCAGATGGCTTCCATCTTTCCCTAGCTGACTTTGGTCATAGGTGTCCCTGTTCCCACAATGGCCACTGCTGGCATAGCAACCCTAACTTTAGCCAAACCCCTTTGAGGATACAGTTCTTGTGCCCATACGATGACTGTGAATACTGCTTGGGTGTACACATTATGACTGAGCCTCTATAATTAAAGTTCATCCTGAGGACCAATTCTCTTTTGCTATGATTGATGTTCATCCTCAGGACACCATGTCCCCTATTGCCCTCGCAGGCATTAATCCCATTTCTGAGGGCTCTGCTTTCTTGACCTCATTACCTCCCCAAACTCATGTCAAGTCATCATCATGTTGGATGTTAGGAGTTAACATATGGATTTAAGAGGGAGCATTCAGTCTATGGTAATAAGTCTCCTTATTCAGCCCAAGTTAACTAGACTCTTTCTTGTCCCCAGTGCACTGCATCCTCCTACTCCTGATTCCTAATTAGAGTTTTATCCTTTCACTCCCAGAATCTGAGATCCTTGAGGTCATCACATCTGTCTTTACACTCTCATAATAGCATCAGCTTGGTTTGTGTTGAATGAATGCCTCCTATCCCTGTGTCATGGTTAGATCCAGGTGTCCCCCACAAACAAATATGTTCTGATTGAGCAATCCTCGGCTGATGGCAGTTTGGGTTTTACAACCTCACTGGAGCTGTGTTGTTGGGGGTGGGCTTATGGGGTTATAAGCCAGCTTCCCCTTGCCAGTGTTTGGTACACTTTCCTGCCGCTGTTTGCGGTGCTGTGGCGGAGGTGATGTCCACCCCTCTGCTCATGCCATCATTTTCCCTACCATGATGGAGTCTCCCCTCGAGTCTGAAAGCCAAACAAACCCATTCCTCCATAAGCCACTTTTGTTTGGGTACTTTCTGCGCAGCAACAGAGAAAGCTGACTGCAATACTCTTTTATATGTGTATATATAGTTCATAAGGACAGATTAGGAGTCAAATTTTCAATCCCAGTGGTACAGAGCTTTTTAGTGTATTTTGAACCTTCTAGCAACAATACAAATGGCAGCCCTAAAGTGATTTACCAACTGATTTGTACTTTCATTTAGATTTTATTTGTGGTAATGCATCCTTTGGGACTCTCTTTGCCCTTAAAATAACTGCACAAAGCAACAAATCTAGCTATTTCTATATAAGCACATTTTATCTGTCATTGAAAATTGTTGCTTTATTTTCTGGTAGGAATAAAATGATACCTCACTTCCAAATTTATTTTCAAACCTGCAAAAGTAGATGTATAAAATTTAATACCATTCTTTTAAAATTGATCATACATTCCAGTTGTTTAAAGTTGTCTACAAAGGCTATTTAATGAAGATCTCTTTGACTCATCCAATTCCAGGTTCCAACCCTCCTGCCAAGTGTGTGTATGTATGTCTCTTCCAGAAACATTTTATGCACCCACAATCATGTAAAAGCATTCTTTTATTTCCATGTTTACATAAATGATGGCTTGTATTGGATAGTAAATTGCTCCTTGCTCTTTTCATTTAGTGTTGTTCAACAATAATCAGATACTTTTTTCATATTTCGATACCTTAAATTAAGATGGGCCTTATGTTCAGTGTCACCTCACCCCTCTCCATAAACAGGAACGATGGCACAATCATCACTGCCTACATGTATGAATAGGAGAATGGCAACTGGCTGAAGTTTCAGTCAACAAACCACCGAAAGATCACTTTAGAATAAATGGAAGTCCTAGTCCATGTCTGAAAGTCTCTCAATTTCTTCTAATAAAAACCAAGATAGTGGTAGCATCACAACTAATGTGTGTCAACAAGCTTCAAGTGAGTGTACATGTGCGTGTGTGTGTGTTTGTGTGTGTGTGTGTGTGTGTGTGTGCGTGTGTGCAGGTGCAACAGAGGCCAGAAAAAAACCGTGCTGTTAGGAAGTCACCCGCCTTCTTTGAGACAGGGTCTCTTATTGGCCTGAAGCTCACCAATTAGGCTAGATTGGTTTGCCAGCAAGATGCTTCTGTTTCTGCCTCTCCTTTGCTGGCATTACAGGTATGCCATATCTGGCATTTTTTATGTTGGTGACTGGGATCAAACTCAGGTCTGCATGCTGGCAAGGTAAGCACTTCACCAATAAGGCCATCTCTCCAGCCCTGTGTATTTTCAAAGATCTTGTAGCTTGGAGTTGGTTGTGGACCAGAGGATCATCTTCCACAGCAAAATGTGGATCTCTACAATCCCAAGCCTAAATGGGATTCAGAAAAGTTTTCGGGATTCCTTCATCAATATATTTCATGTATCTATTCTAGTGATCAATAATAAAATTCTTTAAATAGTGTTCTGCTTACAATTATAGCTGATAATGACATGCCATTGATTGAAAGTGTAAAACTTTGTTTTTAATGGGTCAAGATTATTTCACTTGATAAATATGCAGTAATTTATTTAACTGGTCTCCTTCCTAAATATGATTACTGAGGTTGTTTGTGATCTTTTACTTTTATTAATGTTACTGTGGATGACCTTGAACGTGGCTCATGTTCCACCAGATTGGTAACATAAATTCCTAGAAGTGAGATTTGTATTCATATTTAAATTTTGATGGAGCTTCCTTATTAGTCTCTAAATAGAATTGATCTTTTTATAACATCAGATTAGTGTGGAGAATTATCATTGTTACTGATGTTGATTTTTCATATTTTCAATTAATCTTTTGTTTCTTTTAGAAGTACCCTTTTTCTTATATATGTTTTGCATATTATTTTTATATTTTTGTTGTATTATTTAACTTATACTGATATCATTCTCCAGTGAAGATTCTGTTTGTTTTTTTCATAAGGCATCGAGAACTGTGGACAACCCAATTCCACCCACAGGACCTGAGTTGATGGTTGACATCCAGGCAGGAGATGAACCACTCCTAAGTCATCATCTAGGGACCAAACAAAACCTTTGAGGATGTGGTGAGATGAACAAGAGAGCTACCTCTACAGCAAGCCAGATAACCTATGAAAGGGTAAAGGAGATAGACAACAAGAATACCCAAAATAATCCAAAGTAGAAATCCAGAGTCTTGAGATCTCAACAGTAAAACAGATGTAAAACTCACCCACCATGACTCAGGGAATTTTGCGGAATGACAAGATGTGGGGTGGAAAGGTTGTAAGAGCCGTGGTGGGGGAGAATATCCAGAGACATTGCCCCCCTCACCACCAATAACACACAGACACAGACACAGACACACACAGACACACATACAGACACACACACAGACACACACAGACACACACAGACACACACAGACACACACAGACACACACACACACACACACACACACAAACTAGCTACTGCTTATACAATTCATAACCCCCTACCATGGACCAGTCCGGCAATACCACTGAGGAGGAGTCTCAGTGGGTTGGAGACAGGGAGGAGGGAAATAGGGGTACTATCCAAAGACTTGCTCATGTAATGTATCTAATTATTAATAATAAATATTCTAAAAAAAGAAAGTGAATTTTCCTAATAGTTTTAAGCTCTTACTGGTTGTAATTAAAGGTAACGTGTGTGTGTGTGTGTGTGTGTGTGTGTGTGTGTGTGTGTGTGTGTGTGGTATGTGTGTGTGCATGAGTAGCATATGCACTTGTCTGCAGATGCAGATGTGTGCCTCATACACACAGATGTATGAGGAGGACATTGGGTACCTTCCTCTATGCCTCTCCTGCCTTAGTTTTTAAAGGTAGGGACTCTCCCTAAGCTTGGAATTCATCCATTTGAGACTGGCTCCCCAGCAAGCCCAGTGATCCTCCTGTCTCCCTCAGCACGGCTTCCAGGCATGTGCACATCTACCCACCCAGCTTTCTGCATGGATGCTGGGGACCAAACTCAGGTTCGCAAGCACACCTGCTCTCCCCCACTTAGGCATCACCTCAGCCCAAAGGTACCTGTTAAAATGTTACAATTCAGTCTCTTTCAAATTCACTGAAAATAAGGTAGACATTTTAGTTTAAAATTATATTACAGAATAACACTTCGTTAGCAACAGAGGGTCACTTTCCAAGGTTTTCAGAGCAGAACTTTCACTGGGGCGCTGGATCTTATGTAGTGATAGCAAGGCTCATCACATTTGCTTGGCTTTCTTCCTAGCTGGTGAACACTGAACAGACTTGGACATCCTGCACCTGACCTCAGATTGACACTGCTGTGTCTGGGTGTAATGAAACTCTGGAATGGCTGTTACTTGGCTGAGCACACAAACTTCCTGGACACTGGGCATCCTCCAGGTCATTGCTAGCTCTCAGACTTTACATCTGATTTTCCTGAGAGGCTTTGGGCAAGTCAAATGTTTAGAGCCACTAAGGATTTGCAGAGAATTCTTAAACGATTTGACTCCTTCACTGCCATGTCTCCCCGCCCCCAAGCTCCATAGTCTCACTCGGAAAGGGTGATTTTCAGTTCAAGCATAAATCCATCTGAAAGGCCATTTTCCAGTATGTGTGTTATACTCACTGCCTGATACTTGACCAGGCCAACATGCTCAAATGTTCTGTGAAGGGATGCCATGCTACTTTTGTTTGTGCAAGGTCGGATACATAGAGAGAAATTTTGATTGTAAAAGCATTGCCGAGTCATGCCATCAATGAGTTTAGAAGTACATGTAGTTTTTAAACAAGTCATGTCTATCAGGTTTTATTTTAGCATAGATAATGTAGGGACCAAAGCAAAAGCAATCTATAGTCTTGCCCTTCTAACCTTTATTGTTTAAAAGACAAAATATATGTGGCTAGAAACCAAATTTTTGTTTCCTTCGCTTTCAAACTCTTTTCCACCTTAAACTATTATGAACAATACATATATGTAGGTATCATTTCTTGCCAGTATTTTTGCAGACATACATACACTCTTGCTTGTGTGCATGCATACACATGTCTCTTTTAATGCAAATTACATAAAATAATCACATTATACACAATTTGGTCCTCACATATTTCACTTAGTGCTTTAGGATTTTTTTAAAATGTGGACTCAGATTGAGATCATTCTTTCTGGATAACGAATATATGGGTAGCTATTAGGGAATATTTTTATTATTATCAATATATTTTTCCATTTTGCACTATGCTAAAATAAGCATTCATTAGGATTTGGGACATTTCTCTGAGTATGTATGTAGATTAAGGTATGCAGTGCAACATTTATTAATAGCCTGGATTCTGGTGCCAGACTGCCTGGAGTGTGAATTCATTATTTGCTTCCAGTTGGCTAGGTGACCTTGACTGTGTTATTGAACTATCTGTACTTCATTTTCTGTGGGATAAACCCAAGGATGGTCCATGCTTGAATTGATTTTGTGCTGCTGGAATGGAGTATCAGATACCAGTTTAGGAAGAATCATAATCATTTCTCACAGTTCTTGCAGTCTTTTTAAAATATTAGTAGTAGTAGTAGAATCTTGTTATATATTTCAGGCTCACCTTTAACTCTCGATCCTCCTGCCTCTGCATCTCAAGTTCTGGGATTACAGACATGTGCCACCACCATGGCAACCTCATTTATATGTCTTTATTTACATGATAACATTTAATGACCAACCAAACCCACACACATTGTAATCCACACCCTTTGATCCTGGGTCTTGCCGTATGATTTAGTTTTATTCAATTATCCTTCCTCCACTTGGTCTTTTAATGACGTTTCTGATTATTTTGGATTCACCTAGATAATCCAGGATGCCTTTGCCATTTCAAGGTCAGGTGACGAGCAGACATCTTGTCGAGTGACAATCAGTTTCAAGGGTGGAGGAAATGTATATTTTTGAAGGGGCTGTCACTTATTCCACCTTCTCCATGTACTTAACCTGGGGCAATCTCCATGCACCTTCGCTTGCCATGATGCTGTCCAGTCAGTCATTTCTAATGGTTGAAAAAGCTATTGGGATAGATGACTATGTTCACAGAGCCCTGAGAAGTGTAGAGAAAGCAATTATGAGTTTCCAGACCTCCAAGGGGAAGTCAGAGATGCTGAAAGCAGCAGGGCCTTAAGGGAAACAAGAGGAAAAGAGTCTGATGGTGAGAATTTCAGAAGAATCAGCAGCGTCTTGGCAAACACTTATCCTGTTGAAGAAGCAAGCAAAAGACTCACGGCAGGGGCTGGATGCAAATCCTGGACCCCTCTCTCCTCATAAGCATGCAAGCTCATCTGTAGCCAGGTTCCATCTTGGAAAGGAGGGTGAGGAGGAGTTACTGAGCTTTGTGCAAAGAGTCTGAATTAAACTACTGTTAGTATGGGAATTTGAAGGCTTGGCCCCATAGACTCAGTCATTTTTTTTTTATTAAACTTCCTATTTGAGCCCCTGGCAGGCAGACTCTGCTAGAGGAGGTGTTTCACTGGGGGAAGATCTTACTGTAAGGGGTGGTTTAATCAGATGTTCCCCATAGACTCATGTGTTTTGAATGCTTGGTCCCCAGCTGGTGGCAGTTTCGGAGGTGAAGTCTTGCTGGAAGAGGTGTGTCACTGAGGTTCATTAGCTCAGTTTTCCAGTGCTAGCTCAGCTCACGTTCTTGCTGCCTTCTGCCAACTACTAGAGCAAGACATGGTGTCCAGGCTCTGTTGTCCCATCTTTTCCCTGCCATCATAAAACTTCCCCTGGAATCTGTAAGCCAAAATAAACTCTTTCCTGCCTTCAGCTTCTTTTGGTCAGGTGTTTTGTCCCAGCAATGTGAAGGTAACTGCAATTCCACACAACTCTGAGTACTTAAGTTTGGATCCTCAGACCCCACTTAAAAGTCACAAATGGTGGGCTTCTGAAATCCCAGTGCACCTACTTCATGGAAGAAGGCAGAGGCAGGAGAATTTCTTGGAAGCTTGGAAACTGAGCAGGGCAGTGAACAACGAGAGACTGTCTCAACTGAAGTGGAAGTCAAGAAGGTCGACCTGAAAGCTGTCCTTTGTCCTCCACACCTGCGCCATGACATGTGTGCCAACACTCACACACATGAACATGCACACACTAAACAGAAATTAAATACTAATTAGAAAAATAAAAAGATGAAATCAAATTTACAAAATATGCAAATTAAGTTTTGTTCTCTTTTCTTTATGTGTAGTCAGCTCTGGGTGAGTGAGTATGTATGTGAATGTGTTTTACTTGGATGGTTCAGTTAGTTGGCTCCAAGTCCTAGATTTGGAGTTGAACTTGGGTGGCAAATAAGCTCTTTGTACCTACATGATATTACATGCATGTGAGGTAGGAGGAGACTTTGAGAGTCCATCTGAAGCACTTCCTGCCACAGTGATTGTGATCTAACCCATCTTCCTGGTTCAGTTGTCATTACTAATGACATTTGTAAACTGGTTTTTGGGATAAAGATACAAATCATTTCAGGCACAGAAGATGAATTATTTTTGCAATAGAACAATACTTCAGATATTTACTCTGAAAGCTTCATTTTTGTCAATATAATAAGATGAAGTTAAAACAGTTGGAAGTTTATTTGATGAAAGTCTATTGATTTCAGACCTCTAACAATGGCTGATCATGAATCATGCCTTGTTTTTTAAAATGCTGTCCTTAGGAGTTCAATTCCAGTAAGACCTTTGTTTGGAAATGAAACTTCTCTGCTGATAACATTGCATTTTCTGACGAGATTTATGTTGCAATTTAAGCAGCTGCTCAAAATTCAATAGAAGGCAAAATTATTTTAAAAGTGCAGGGAGTGAAACTACTATCAGAGAAAAACCTTTCAAAATGACTTTTTTTAAATGAAGCATGAAAGAACTGAGCTATAGGCCATTAGAAACTTGGTAAATTCCAGCTATTACATTATAGGTTAATCATAGAGTACTAAAGCATATTTCATCAAACATTCCCATTCTCAAATGAGAACATGGCCAGGTAGAGGTGTTGAAGAAACTTGCTAATACACTGAATGGGAGGTTTTGCTTTCCTCTCCTTTCTTCATCTTTTTATTTCTTCTACAAATGTGCACCTCTAGTTATATATGGTGTCCTAGAATACAGTCTACTAATTAAAGCTTAGGATAAGGACTACAGAGTAACTATAGGGGACCATCTAAGAAATATGGAAAAATAAAGCAGGTGGTTAGAAGGAACACCTAGAGGAGGGAGGTCTGGGCAGAGGAAGAACAGTAGGACTGATGTTACATTTGGGGCAGTGTGTAGAGTGAAAGACACTCAGTGAGCATCACCGACTTGGCATGTCAATTTATCTAAAATTCAGTCCTCTGTAAATATTCAATTTCATAAGACAGGTAGTTCAAAATGCTTTCAACACAATGCAACCCTCAAGAAAATTTGATCTCTAAGACAGCTTGGGGTCAGTGTCTCTTTACCACAGAGATACTTACAGATTCATGTTTATTGCTGCACTGCTCATGATAGTCAAGACATGAGTGAAGCCTAGATGTCCATCACCAGATAGTCAAAGAAAATGTG
>PVHP010006347.1:49501-61490 GCA_004024765.1 Zapus hudsonius | reverse complement strand
AGTGCTCAATAAAATGTTGTTTTTCTTACTCTTAGGAAGAGATATTTTTACAATGTTTCTTCACCATGTACAAACCACAGAAGACCAAGAAAACCAGAGATCTATATGAAGCAGCACATCAGTCTTTGTTCAGAAGATTCGGAGAAAGTGGCACACAGCCCTAGGCCCCCCAGAGTGGACTGCCTGCAGGCAGGCCGCAGTAACCACCCACCTTAAATGAAGGACATCACTGCAAGGTCATATACTTTTTACTTTGCAGCTGTGAACAAATTCCTGTCCAGAGCAACTCAAGGAAGGAAAGGACTTAATTCTGCTGACAGTTTCAGGGGGATGCATTCTATCATGATGGGGAAGGCATGGCAGCTGGAACAGGAGGCTGAGCTCATCACAACAGCAGTCAGGAAACAGGGAGTGGGGCTGTGCTATAAAATCCTAAAGTCTGCCCCTAATGACCTATGCCTTCAAGCAGGGTTCTACCTCCTGAAGGTTCCCTAGTCTTCCCAGAGGGTGCCACCAGGGGCTCAAGAGTTCAAATACATGAGCCAATGGAGGACACTTTACATTTAAACTACAACAGGTAGTTTCACCAACTCCCTGTCTGAGAGTGAGCATCTGCAGTCATTGTCCTTAGGTATCCACAGGGTTGGATTCAGGACGACCCCCTCATCCCCATGAATACAAAAATCTAAGGATGCTCAAGTCTCTGATTTAAAAATGTCATGCTGGGGGCTGGAGAGATGGCTCAGCAGTTAAGGCACTTGCCTGAAAAGCCTAAGAACCTAGGTTCCATTTCCCAGTACCCACATAAAGCCAGATGCACAAAGTGACACATGCATCTGGAGTTCATTTGCAGCAGCTGGAAACCCTGGTGTGCTCATTCTTCTCCTCTCCCCCCCCCCGCCCCTTCTTGGAAATAAATAAAATGTTTTTTAAATAAAAAAATTTGAACGTCATACCGATTACATAGAACCTTGCACATCCTCCTGTATGCTTGAATGACCTCTAGAATGTAACATATAATGCAATATAAATGCTATGCAGATAGTTATAAGAGTGACAAGGGGGAGAGTCTTGTTCAATACAGATGGTTTTTCTGAACAGTTTCAATCTGGGGTTGGTTGAATCCTTGACTGTGGAAGCTACTGATAGAGGGCAGACTGTGGAGGTGAGGCAAAGAACCTTGTTATCCATTGAGGACAACACTAACATGCAAACCTGTCCCAGCACTACTGAACAAACCCCGCTTTCTGCAAAGGGCAGAGACAATGTGTGAAAAACAGCATACACTGTATTGGAAGAATTTTAAGAGTTAGAGATGTAACTCAATAGCAGAGCACTTGAAAAAAAAAAAAAAACCCAGGTTTGATCCTCAGCATAGAACACAAAAGAATTTTAAGAGTACTTGTAGCTAATTAAGTTTGAAGATTGAAAAGAAGCCCATGAGAAAATAAATGGCAGGATGGAAGAGATACCCTAGGCGTGTAAGCACTTTGTGGTTAGCTCAATACTGTTCTCCAGGGCCCACAGAAACGTGTGCACATACCACAACTTCGTGGAATTACTCAGAATTATGGGAAGTTAGAACAAATAGCTTGTATTGTTGAGGAGAATAACATTTGAAACACAAACAGCATTACTGATTTAACCCTTCAAATGGAAATGCAGTGAATGTGCATTTTTCCATATAAATGGTTTTTTAGTGTGTCCAATTAATGTTTTTCTTTTGAGGTTGATTATAGAAAGGCAGTTTTCTTTGCAAGCCCTTGGGAGTTGGTGCTAAGACTCAGATGGCAGGGGGAGGGGGGAGACTCAGGAAGTGGAGCTAATTCGCCACTCTGCCACCTGTAGGCTGGTTCCAGCAGACGGAAACCCAGTATCCACTAGACAGACATGAAAATAATGCATATTAAATAACACTAAAAAAACTGAGCAACAGATGTGTGAAGACTATATATAGGGGCGGATTTGAAGCACGGCTCCCTGGTGGCTGCCTCCCTCCCGCACCCTCTGATTGATCTGCACACGGGAGCTGTGACCACACATTCCGTCGTTCCTCTTCACCTCTCCAAGACTTGGACCCCTAATCTGAAATAAGCTTTGAAAATTAATACTTCCATTAGGATGATCAACCACCCCTGTATCGATCTCTGTTTCAAAGGCAGTTTTTTTTATAGGATCTCATTTTAAATCAGACAAGAAACTTACCAGAACAAAAGCCATTACAAAGTAATTCAATAAATAAAATTTAAAAAGCAAACCTGGACCGATTTTTTTTAATTGGAAAAAAAAACTCTCAAGAACAAATAGCAAACGTTAATTATGAAGGGTTGGTTTGGGTTTGCGTAGGTGGCTCTCAAACATACCGAATGTGCAGTGTAAGACTTTGCATGCTTTTCAGCACCATGAACCAAATGTAGTTAGAGATGTCAAGAGCTCTTCGAATAAGTGCATGCCTGTAAACATCTGCTCGGCATTCATCTTTCCTATTCCCATAAATGCATTCTTTATTAATATAGAAAAAAGCAACTTTCATCAAAACGCGAGAAAATGTCAAACATCAAATGGGGGCAGAGATTTGTCTAAAAGAGTCTTCCTTTCCAGAGGTCTGTTCTCAGATTTGGGGGCCAGCAACCTGGAAATCAGTCCGGAGTTCAGAAAACCCGCGCCTAGATGCTGGCTACCGGTAGCCTGCCCAGTCCAGGGGGGCCGTTCTGGGCAGACGCGGGAAACGAGTGACCGGAGCTGGCCACTGGTGCAGCCGCCCACCCTAACCACCTGAGCAGCCGGCCGCGCGCCCCCATCCGAGGCCAGGGCGGCCGCGGGAGGAGACGCTCGCTGGCACTGCGCGCTCCCCCGGCTCGGACCCAGCTCCGCTGCGGGACGCCGCCACCTAGCCGGCATCGTGGGGTCCCCAGCGCGCGCAGCTCCCGGGACCAGGTACCCGCGAGGCCCGAACCCTGACGCCGGACCCCCGATCGCTGCCCACCCTGCGTGGCCAAGGCGGGCCGCCCGGCTTGTTTCTTAAGAAATAATAATAATTAATTTTTTAAAAAGTAACTCGGGGACCAGTTCGCTTAAATAGGGACGGCGAGGCGAGTCTGTCCCGGGAGTTATTCTGCCCAGAGTTTTGAACGGCACCCCAACCGCAGACCCCGGGCTCTCGCACCTCAACTTGGCCGTGACCGAAGCGTCCGTCCCCGCGACCGCAGCGCCCCGCGCCCCTGGCCCGCGCCCGCGCCTCCGGGCCGCAGACACTCACCGAGAAGCCGGCCCAGAAGGGGCAGGAGTGGCGGACCCGGGCCGAGGTGGTGAGCGCCAGGGCGGCGAAGCTGACAGCCACGATGAGGCAACCGAGCGCCATCTGCGTGGCCCCGAGCGCTAGCACGATGCGGGAGCGGCCAGGGCACTCGCGCAGGCGGGACAGGCTGCGGGGCAGCGCGGCCGGGCGCGGCGTGCGGGGACCGCCGGCCGGAGGCATCGCGCCGGGCGCCCTCCAGCCGACCGGCCGGCCCGGGGCGCGCGCCGCCGCTCCTCACTCGCGGGCCAGGGCAAGTTGCGCCGGGTGCGGGGACCGCCTCCCCGCTGGTCGCGAAGGCTGCGGCGGCCGCGCGCCCGGAGCGGGCGGGACCGGTGGGGGAGCCGGGTGCCCGCAGCCCCCGCCGGTGCCCGCGCCCATGCTGCCGCCGCCGCTCCGCAGGGCCGCCCGCCCGCCCGCCGCCGCCGCCGCCGCCGGCCGCACCGCACCGCGCCGCGCGGCGCCCTCTCCCGCCCGCCCCGCGCGCTCCCCGAGTGGAGCGCGGGCGCGAGCCGCCGCGCCGGGCGCGAGCCGCCGCTGTCTCCGGGCGCGAGCTCCGCTCCGCCGCTGCGCGCTGGACCCCGGCCCCGGCCCCGGCCGGAGAGGGAGCGGGCCCCGGGCCGGGGAGGTGGGAGAGGACCGCGCGGGTGCGCTCCCCCCTCGCGGGGCCTGGGCGCCCTCCGCCCGGACGCTGGCCAACCCCGAGGAGCAGAAGCGTGGGGACCACCGCAGCGCGACAAGGACAAGGGCTGCAGACTCCGCAGCCGAGTCCTTGGCCCGCCGCACAACAGAGGCGTGGGAGCCGGGCCTGAACCCGCGGAGTGGGCGCGCGCGGGGGCAGCGCCAAGGGCGCGGGACCGCCGCGCAGGGTCGGGAGCCCCGAGGAAGCGAAGTCGCGGCGCTCCGCCCCAGATGTGGGGACCAGGAGCCCCAGGAGGACAGAAATGCGTGCTGTTTGATCCCGTTTTCTCGGTGGTTCTGAGTTTCCCTAAGAAATCGCTGAGAATTCAGCTTGGAGAGGGGGGCATTGAAAGCACTCCCAAATCACACAGCTGTCTCCTTGCCACCTTTCCTTGGGGGACGAGGGGCTTTGAAAGCAAGTCCAAAGTTTGGGCTTTAAAGAAATGTGCAAAACGAAGTTAAATGAACAGGATCAGTAATAACCTATTAAACCATCTCGAGTCCTTCTTGCCAATACAGTCTTAAATAACCAAGTGTTCAACCAGGGAACTGGGTTGGTTATCTCAGGGCCTTTGTGGCCCTGTTGAACAACTTTAAGCTTCCTTGCGTTGGAAGGGCGCTGTATTGGCAAATTAAGAAACCAGAGTGTTGGGAAGTATGAAGAGCTCACATGAAAAGGTGAAGTTGAAAACGATAAAAGAAAAAATGGCAGGTCATTTTCAGAGACCATTCTTCCCTGGCCTCTTAGCAGAATATGTAGAGTCCCCTGTTGAATCAGAACCAAAGAGACTCCCCTGAAAAATATTTCTACTGCTGGCGCTTGAAATTTTGCCGTTAGAGATATTGATTCCTTTGGGGCTTGCAGGGTCTCTATTAAAATGCAAATTCCCCTTGGAGGGGCAATAGCTCAAGCCTTTATCAGCCAACACCTTACTGGGAATGGGATTTATTTTCCAATTTAACAGGAAGGCCAGGGAATGGACGGAGGGTGGGGAATCCCACAGATAGAGTAGCTGACCTCAAAAAGCTGGCCTGTGGCCAAACGCCACCATCATCTCTTTATAAAATGACTAAGCCTCTGGCAAGCATTGTTTAGAGCACTCTAGTACAAATTCCAATTTCCTGGAGATATTTTCTATCTAGAAATTCTCCAGGCAGCACTTTTTCAGGGCTTGAAACTATGCCAAAGCATGATACCAGACTTCCCTCCCCTCCCTCATTCATGCCTGCTTCCAAAAGAACTTTCCTAAGAGGGCTTCAAGCAGAAGCCATTCTTTGGATAAGTACATCAGTGAACAAAACAGAAACAATCAGAATAACAAATGAACCAATTACAAAGCTTATCCACATCGTATACTATTCAAAAATATGTTAAACCTCCACTATTCCTAAAGAGGATCGGAGGAGAAACAAAATCAGACAAGCCATGTACTGGGGGGACTTTTGGTCTCCTGAGGAGACTGGTAGCACAGAGATAATTGCTCCAAAGTCAGCTGTGTCGGTGGTATAGAGAAACACACACACACACACACACACACAGAGAGAGAGAGAGAGAGAGAGAGAGAGAGAGAGAGAGAGAGAGAGAGTAAAAACACAGGCTATTGGAAAAGCGATTTCTGATCACAATGTAGAAAGTAGATTGAGGGATGTTTATGTGAAAACAGAGCTCAGAGGCCTTTGTTGTCAGCTTGGCAAGAGGTGCTGGTGGTTTGGAATGAAGTAGGGATGTCAGAGACATCCAGAATCGGGTGGATGTGGAGATATTTAGGAGGGCTCCTGAAGTTCAAGGTCACCCTAAGACTACATAGTGAATTCCAGGTTAGCCTGGGCTAGAGTGAGACCCTGCCTCAAAAATAAATAAATAAATAAAATGTAGGGAGATACCAAGTGTCAGCCTCCATAGAACTCTATGTAGGGATTAAATATACTTATGAAATTGATGTGAAACATTTTTTGTGTGCGAATGCTATGGAAAGAGCTCTGGCCTGAGGTGAGTTAGAAAGCTCTACCTTCACCTTGAAATTTTACTTGGAGACAGAGGGAGAGGATGACCCAGAATTGAAGCTTACTTTGCTGTTCTAAATCCCAAGTTTATTAGCTTTAAAAAATGAGAAAAAATAAACAGCATATTTGGCCTGCTGTATATTTTGTTTAACACTGTTGCACAGAATTTTTCAAATTCTATCACCTTAACTCCAGAAGCTGGAAATTTGGGATATAAATACAGTTGACTTAATGGATCTGAACCATGAAATAGTGAGCCAAGGAAATAATGAAAGGAAAGTCAAAAGGAGAGAAAGAAGGGGAAGGAGGGAAGAAGAAAGGGGCAGAGGAAGTAAGGGAGGAAGCAAGGGAGGAGACGGATGCTGTCCTGAGGGGTTCCTCCGTGCTGTCATTCTCTTTGAACTCCATGGTCCTCAGTGTCTCTCACAGAAGAGTTGCAATAATACATGCCTTATTTTGACAACCTCTAGGACCAACTTCTGCCAAGTTTTTCTGTTCCCTGATCAGATGGGTGAAGTGACTAAGACTATTCTTGTTAAGCAAAACATGACCACCAGGTGGCTGAAGTTCTTGCTGAAAGGCAAGCCGCAGGTCCTGGCACCATGGGAAAATGAGCCCTGTTTACCAATGCCCATCACCATCATGTGCTTGATGCAGCCTTGCTCTTTTCCACGTGTGCCTCTCTGGTTTCCATTTATTGTCTCTAGGTAAAAAGATTGCACTTGGATCTCACAGCCTCTAGACAAGTAAGGATCCATGGGGAAGCTCTCTTCCAGGAATGGCAGGCTAGCAACATCTGTTGAGGGCAACTTGGAACTAGATGAGATATTTTTGAAGAATCTTTTTAAAAGTATCAAAGATTTATGGAGCTAATAAAGGAACATTAGGCCAGTATCCAAGAGAGGAAGGAATCCAGAGCACAGGATTGTAAAGATGAGTTTGAATTCAGGGGTCTCCAGGAATAAAGACCTAGCAAGCCACTTTCCCTGTCTTGTGATGGATCCCTGGACAGCTATGCCACAGGAATAAGAGAATAGGCCAGTATGGTACCAGAATTTTGGGATGTCTTTGAGAGTGTGGGAGCCTTTCTGGGCTCTTGAGTGAGCAATAACTCAGGACCAGATGGTTACGGTCACACAAAGCCTCCCCTGAGTTAGTAATCTTCCAGGTTCTTGTCTTAAGAATTTTGACAAATGAAGCCCACAGACCAGAGAATAAAGTTGAGGAAGATTTATTATAGTTATTATAGAGAGAGCTTTATACTGCTTTAGAAAAGGAAAGAATGCAGAGCTCCTGATCAAAGATGACTAGGAGCAGAATTACTGGAAAATGAGAAAGGCCACCTAGAGACCCAGTCTGGGACACGGATAACAAGCATGCTGCATAAAACTGGTGGTTTGAATGCAAGATGTGCCCATGGACTCATGTGTTTGAATACCTAGTCTCTAGTTGGTGGCGCTGTTTGAGAAGTTTGTGAAGTCTTTAGGAGGTGGAGCCTTGTTGGAGGAAGTGTGGCCCTGGGGAGGGGCAGTCAGGTGTTAGAGTTCAGTGCCACTTGGTGGGCTTTAGTTTTCCTTCTTCCTCCCTGCTGGTGTGAGGATGTCTGCTTCTGCCATGCTCCCTCCCCACCCCACCCCCACCCACCATGATAGACACTTCCCCTCGAAAGTGTAAGCAGAAACTAAACCCTTTCCCTCCATTAGCTGCATCTACTCAGGTGTTTTGTCCTAGCAACAAGAAACGAACTAATATACTGACTTGCCTCTGCTCTTTGGGTTTGAACAGGCTATCATTTTGCCATCAAAATAATTAAAAGATAACTAGGCACAGATAAAGGAGAAAGCCTACTGTGACAAGCCTTGAGATACTTATTGCTTATTATAGGTTTGTGACAATATTTAAATAGATGATGAATATAAAAAAGAATTTTGCAAGCATAAATGTGCCTTATGAATCTGCGTGGCATTATTCCATTAGCAGTAAGCTCCCTACAGTGAGGGACCCAGGCTCATTTATGTGAGCCAGCCCTAATGCACCTGGCACAGTCCTTAGCAGATAATGTAATTTCAGTACTATTTATTAATTCGATATCCTAAACTCTATGCTGAGATGGAAAAATGGATTTTTTTTAACACTTCTGAGCTACTATTGACTAGAATTTTGTGAAAAATCCCTGGAGAAATAAATGATGCTGGATTATTGGCAAGGGTAATGAGGCCATGAAGGAAGTTCCAGTCAAGTTAATTTGACTTGCATTATTAAATCAAGTTATTAGAAATCTATGTATCCTAATGATTTCATTAGAATAAGAAGTTATTCATATTCATACACACTGACTCAAGAAGCAGAATTACACATGAAAGAGATGTTTTGCCTTTAGGGAAAACTATCAAAATTATGAGCCAAGCCACATGAGACTTGATCATTCTCATCCATCAACTGAACAGAAAATAATGAAGTCAAATTTATCACTCGGATTTGACATATGAGAGCCCCCTTCAACTGGAGCTCGGTTCATCACCGGCATTTTTTAAAAGTAAGAAACAGAAGCAAAACGCTTTACTCGTAGATAAATGGCAAGCCTCTAGGAAAATAAGTACAAGGATTTGATAATCTTCGGTATTCTGTGATCAGAGCCTTTTTCTCACAGCAACAGTTGAGCAGAAGCAAATTGCTGAGACATAATTGTCTGAGGAAGTGTTGTGTTGGACATTTTCATGCAAGCAATTTACATGCTTAGAGAAGCCTGGGTCATCCGGCACCCCCAATTTTCTCTCCAGACTCTTCAAATATTTCCCTAATGGCAAAATCCTGTCTTTTCCTTTTTAAGCTTCCAGGAATCAACGGGCCATTCCTTAAGTCCTATGCAAACTTTGTCTCTCCCTCAGTACCTGTCTCACATCTGGAAGACAGGACTGCAGAGTAGGTAGGGAAGAAGCCTCCGTACCGTGGTCCAACTCCCTGGTCCACTTCCTAATGAAAATAACAGCAGTACCTGCCTTGCCAGCTCCTTGTGAGAATTAAATGATGCAATATTTAAAGCACACCTGCCTATGGAAAATACTAAGTACTAGATATTTTCTATTATTCTGTCAGTCTTCCCACTTAAATGTACTTCTGTTACATCCAGATCTCCTGGCCCATAACAGAATAAGTTAAATTAGAAAAAAGATCAAAACATAAGTTAGGATCTGCAATAAGAAGATAAAGTTAGTTTGCCAAACCAAACCAAATAGATAGAAAAGTGAGATGTAATAACATTGGTAGTCTAAAAGCAGAGTACAGATATTTAGCAGAAATGACTAGGTATCTGGAAACTTCTCCATGTCAGCATAGAGAAAAACAGGCTGAGCTGCTCCCACAAATATAATGATTTTGAGAAGGAATTTCACAATAGGCATTTCATTTCATTCCCCTGTAGTACACAGAATAACACCTAATTTGAATAAGAGCTACACTAAACATTTTATTAGTATTGATCTATCTTTCTGAAAATGAAGCAAGAATTTGCATTTTAATTTTCCCTCATATCCTCCATCTGTTCTGTGGTGACACTATGTGAAAAGCATGTAGTAAGAATTTTTGTAGGCCCTCATATTTCTTATAGGTCAAGTCTTACCTATAATGCCATAATCACTATTTTAAAAAATATTTTTATTTATTTGCAAGCAGACATAGAGAGAGGAGAGACAGACAGAGAGAATGGGCATGCCAGGACCTCCAGCCACTGCAAATGATTTCCAGTTGCATGTGCCATCTTGTGCATCTGGCTTTACTTGAGTATTGGGGAATCGAACCCATGTTATTAGGCTTTGTAGGCAGGCACCTTAACCACTGAGCAATCTCTCCAGCCCCTATAATCATTATTTTAAGGCTGCTGTGGTTTAAGTATGGTTTTTCCCTCTAAGACTCATGTTACATATGGCCTGTGGAAACACAATTTCCATTTACCACAATTCCAAAGAAAATTAACTAAAATTGGATCATGGATGGACGTAAATAAAAAAGATAAATAAAATTCAAAAGAAGTTCAAAAGCAAAGGTTAATTTAAAAGAATTTTTTAAAAACCTGAGTGATGGAGAGATAGTGAAGCAGTTAAAAGCACTTGCTTGCAAAGCCTACTGGCCTGGGTTCAATTCCTCAGCACCCACATAAAGCTGGATGCAAAAAGACACATGCATCTGTGATCCAATATGCCTATGACCTTGGAAGATGGAGCCAGGAGAGTCTGAAGCTCTACTGACTTTGGTTTGCAGTCTGGCAGTTTGTTTGTAGCAGTGAAACCCTGTCTCAAAGAAGGCAGAGAACAGGCACCACAAAGCTGTCCTCTGACCTCCACATGGGCTCTGTGGCATGTGCACCCACGCATATATACAAATAAAATTCAAAAAATAAGTAATTGAGTGTGGTGGCACACACCCGTAATTCCAGCACTCAGAGGTCAGAGAAAGAAAATGTCAAGTTCCAGACCAAGATGGGATACATTGCAAGCTGCTACCCCAGAACTCCCAACTAGTAATAGGACAGCCATTGAAGTAGTAATTATAATTTTGAGATTGAATAAACACAATAAACACAAACCCAAAGAGTCTTTGTGATAGTTATCCTATGTCGCAGACAGCTCATGCTGCTGGGATGAACCTGCCAACCAGGCAGAGTTTACCAGAGGAAGAAGTGGCTTATTGGAAGCTTACAGATCCAGGGGAAGTTCCAGAATGGTGAAAGAGGCTGACGCCCTTGGACAGATCCAAGCAGAGAGAGAAACCTGTCACCAGCACCACACACACAGGCGGACAGCATGGAACTCCAGGCAGAGCTCATCTGCTCCGGAATTCCAGCTCGGCCCCCAGTATCATCTTGGGCCTGGACCCTAGGAGCCACCAAGGCGACACCTCGTCCCGCCAGGAGGCTAGAGACAAGCAAGCCCTCATCAGAGCACACAGCTGGTACCGGGCGGAGCCTGGAGCTCAGCTGAGGGTCTGAAGACCCTTCCCACCCCTCTCTTTGAATGGGGCAAGGCCAGCAGGCCCTATCTCCAGAGTCTCTTCTGGCAAAGATGACACCATTGTTTTCTTCAAGGACAGCAGCACATAACATGTGAAGTATAGAGGAAAGAGGTGGTCCTGCCCTCACTGGCCAGGAACAGACCTCATCAAGTGACATTAACTCCGGAGTGTGATACAGCCTTGAGCCCAAGGTCAAGGATGGACAACCTGCCTGCCACATGCTCATTGCTGGAGAGTCTGGGGCCTCTGAAACAATGGGACCCCACAGCCACTGAGCTCCAGCAGGGCGGATAATGGCCAGTGGGGTTTGAGAGAGCAGACACAGAGCCCCTGCCTGTACCTAGATAAGTGATGTCTTCTGTACCTGCCACACAACAGGGAAATCCCTGGCTATATCACTCCACCCAGGACACACAATCTGGGGAGAATCTGCCCAGCACACAGACTGCAAACCTAAGTGTGGCCAGCAGAGGCCCCTGGTGCACAAAGAAGAGACGCTACCAAAGTGAAGACATCATCTTTCTTTTTAAATTTCTTTATTTTTATTTTTGGCCCCTGGTGCTTTCCTTTTTTTTTTTTTTTTCTTACTAGGACTTCTTATTGATTGTATTTTCAAAGAACTCCTTCATGTTTTTACTTTATTTTCAAATTCTTAA
Source organism: Zapus hudsonius (assembly GCA_004024765.1). Taxonomy (NCBI): domain Eukaryota; kingdom Metazoa; phylum Chordata; class Mammalia; order Rodentia; family Dipodidae; genus Zapus; species Zapus hudsonius. The sequence goes on along the minus strand of PVHP010006347.1, from coordinate 49,847 downwards.
ATTTTAATCTAATTATATGACTTTTTCAGTACAGGGCAATAATTTTCTTTTTGTCTTTTCTGCCCATTTTTCTCTCTTCCATTTTTGTCTTTCTACTATGCTTCTAAAAATATTTTGACTATCATATCATATTTAAAGACTTTCAACTTCTTAAATTTATTTTTATTTTTGGGCTTTCTCATTATTTGAAGTTTTTTTTTTTTTTTTAGTTTTTCTTTATTTTTTTTTTACAATGTAATTCTCTAATCTAATTGCTCTTTTCACCCCATAATGTGTTTTCTCCACTCCCATACCCAACATCTACTTCAAGCCTCCACGTGCATGTGCACACTCACCTGTATACACA